>RJWT010005483.1:13443-30987 GCA_004365215.1 Cuniculus paca | reverse complement strand
CATTGTCTCTGCCATGCTATTTTCCTGCCATTGGCTCCCTAGTTTTCCTCTCCATTCAACCAACTGGCCCCACTTGATGGTCACCCTCTGCCACTGTTCCTGGGACCGTGGTCCTTTTTTTTTTCTCTAGAATGTCCTTTAGTATTCTTTGTAGGGTTAGTTTGGTGGTCATGAATTCCTTGAGTTGTTCTTTATCATGGAAGTCTCTTGTATCTCCATTAATTTTGAAAGAAACTTTTGCGGGGTACATCAGTCTGAGTTGGAATTTGTTTTCTTTCAGGACTTGCATTACTTCACTCTAGCCTCTTCTTGACTTGATGGTTTGTGTTGAGAAGTCTCCTGTGATTCTGATGGGTTTTGCTTTATAGGTGCTCTGTTTCTTTTCTCAAACAGCTTTTAATATTCTGTTCTCAAGTTGAATTTCTGGGATCTTGATTATTATATGTCTGGGTGTAGATTTGGTTTGGTCATGGCTAGCT
Source organism: Cuniculus paca (assembly GCA_004365215.1). Taxonomy (NCBI): domain Eukaryota; kingdom Metazoa; phylum Chordata; class Mammalia; order Rodentia; family Cuniculidae; genus Cuniculus; species Cuniculus paca. The sequence continues at coordinate 30,508 of RJWT010005483.1, read as the reverse complement.
GGAGTTCTATATGCCTCACTTATTTGAATGTCACTTCCTTTTCCCATGCTTGAGAAGTTCTCCAAAATTATTTCTGTAAGTAGAGTGCTGATGTCATTTGTCTTGACCTGTGCTTTTTCACTCACATCTTTAATTCTTAAGTTATGTTTCTTTGAGTTGTCTTGCAGCTGTTGAATTGTTACTTCCTGGTACCTTGTTATTTTTAAGAGATCTTTTCTTTCACAATCAAAAGCTGCAAACCTGTCTTCAAGGTTTGAAAGTCTGTCTTCAGTTTCTTTCAAGTAGTTTTGCCAGCTTTCAACAGTTTTTTAATTTCCTGGATATCTCTTTGAATCTGTTTCATGCATTCTAAATCTCTTTTATGTTTGTTCATTCATGGTTTCCCTCATTTTCCTATGCTTCTCTATTTTTTTTTAATCTATGTCTTCTTTAGAGGTGTTTAATAATTCTTTTATTATGTTTTTCATTTCTTCTTTTACTTGGGATAGTATTTCTGTTCTAATTTCTTTTATAGCCTCATGAAGTTTTCTTTACTTCAGTTGACATCACTTCAGAGATTTCAGGTGTGTAACTCCTGATCTCTTCCATGTTTGCCTCTCCTGGACTTTTACGGCTTGGGTTGGATGCCAGAGACTGCCTTTTGCTTCTTTGTCTTAACATATTCCTGGGTTCTTCCAGACATGTGGGTAGTGGGGTCCCAGGTACTTCTGTCATTGGCTACAATTTCTCTGAAGCAAGATTGTTTGTTTTTTCTAGCCAGTGCTGGCTATGGGTATCTGATGGTGGGTGCCCATGCTTTTAGACTGAGCTGTGTACTGGCCCACAAGGGCCCTTGGAATATGCATGGGGGCAGAGCTGGCCAGAGCCCACAGACCTAAGCTGGCAAGGAACCTACTCAATGGTCTCTAGAATGCACGTGGGGGCGGGACTCAGTCCAAGCAATTTTCATGGGTCTGCACCCAACCTTGAGCTGCTGGAAGAAGCTGGCAGCAGTTTTGCTTCTGGGCTTATCCTGCCTGACTCCAAAATGGCTCCCAGCCAATTGCTCTCTCCTGCGGGAGGACTGAGTCCTCTGCACTCACTACCAGCCAGTGCAGTCCTCCATGTCTGCTGCTCTCTTACATTGCTGCATCCCTTTTCAGAGAACTCTGGGGTCACCAGCAGCCACCATTACTGTGACAATGTATCCCCAGGTTCCTCAGAGGGCGAGTCCAGCTACAGGCTAAGGCACCACCAGCTACCACTTTCTTCTACAAGTTTTTCTTTTTACTCTCTCTGTGGACTTCAATTCTCATTTTAGATTCTTCCTGGGTCCAGGGGACCCACTTCTTTCCTTCTTGTCCTCCCCATGATGCTATATTCCAGCATCTGCACTGTTTCTCTCAGTCTGTTTACTCTGCTGCTTGTTGTTCTGCCATCTTCCTGGAAGTCCTCCCTAGTAAAACTTTAACAATTACAGCAAACTCTGGATAATGACACCTGGAATACAGGGAGGAACATGCTCTTGAGATAAAGCACACAAGTTATATCAGCTGTTTCAGACTGTTTTATCTATTTCTTAAGAAGCATAGTAATACATATGTACATAGCTAATATCTTTTTTAAATTTCATGGTAATTAACAACTTAATTAAAATCATTTTGGAAAATCTAAGCAAAAACATCCTTGGTTAGGTTTTACCAAAAATACAGAATGACTTTAATGTCCTGATGCTCTCGATGGCCAGGACAGTTTCCTTTGAATAGACCAGTTTTGAAAACAGAATAAATTTCTACCTAAGAGCAACAAAAACATTTCCACACAGACTTGCACACAAATGTTCATAGCAAAATTATTCATAAGAGTCAAAAAGTGGTTTGTCAAAAGCACCCTGCTGGGTGACTTCACTCCCTGTGTTCTCCCACCCTCTCAATGATTTTGCTGCAGCCGCACTGGACTTTTTTGTTTCCTCAACATCCTTGGAAAGTACTGTTTTCTCTGCTAACACTTGTCTCTTCTGTCTTCAAGTGTATGCTGCTACCAGATCCTTAATCTGCCTATTCGACCTCAGATACCAGACTACTTTGGGCGACACTTCTAAATACATTGCCTTCTGTTCACATGTGTGATGTATTGGGGTTAGTTCTCAGATGTAGACTCCAAGAAAATAGGGACCATATCTCTCTTGCTTGCTAGCACTTAGGATGAAAGTAAGTGTTCCTCCAATGTTTATTAATTAAATGCATGAACAACAATATCTTCCACAATTATTTTGAAGAGTAAAAGTATAAAAAAAAATTGGCATGCATTGTCAACTCAGAGAATTTTTCTTATAATATTTTCCCTGATGTTTTTTACTTGTCTTTTTTTTTGCAATTTTTTTATTTTAAAGATAATAAAACCCAACAAAACAAAACAGAATAAAGCCAATAAAAACAAAGCAGTGAAATTGGTATAGAACTTTGAAGCAGGATAATGGGAAAACAACAATGGCTACCCTATTATATCTTGTTATCTTCCCAATAGTTGTCCATTCCATCAGATATAGCAAAATCAAACCAAAACAAAACAGAATAAAACCTATCAAAACAGAACATTGAATAAAGCAAAACAATTAATCAGAACAAAACAAAACAGTGAACAAAACAAAACAATTAATCAGAACAAAACAAAACAGAGAACAATATTGGATTTCAAAGACAAGGTAGAATGAAATCTCCCATATTTGCTCTATTGCATACTGTTATCCTCCCAATAGATGCTCAGACTGCCAGCCCCAGGCATGCAAAGTTAAACAAACAATACAAGCATTCAATTGTTTTTTGTATCTCAGTCACTATCAACTCCTCCTGTCCTCTAAACCAGATGGCTGCTTGGGGTGGGGGAGTTGGCAATTCTCAGCCTGCATACCAGTAGGCTCACAGGAGGCGCTATCTGACTTTTCTCTTCCTGGGCATCACATGCACAGCTTACCTGAAAGGCTGGCTAGCTGGCTTGTTGATGGGCTCTTCTCAGGCCTGGTATGGCTGGTTCATGGGAGGTACTGCCTTCTCTCTTTGTGGGCAGGACATCTTACTTGTCTTTCTAACCGGACTACATTCTCATCTACTAATACAATATAAGTAAAATATCTTCAGTTATCTTTGCAAGTGTTTTACTTTTAATACCTAAGGTAATCAAATAATATCTTACAAATAAACTCCAAATAAGAGAAAAATTTCAGTAAACATGAAGGGAGATTTTGAAATGAAATAGTCTTTGGAAATATTTCGGATTTAGCACTCCTCTGGTGTATTCAATAACACTTATGAAAAACAGGTAAATCAAATATATACAGTGCTAGGTTCTGGAAAAAGATATTTATATTTCATTTAAATTGCAAAAAAAATTTATTCAATAAAATTAAGCATTAACATATAGGCTAAAAGTTGATCTATGGTAGTAGTGAGTTAGAGTCAGATCAAAGATTCATGCCTTCATATTTCCTCCTATATCCCAATTCCACACCCTAAGATCATGTCAAAATCAACCGCACTGCTAATACCACAATAGCTGTTCAAAATATTAGACAACAAATTAACGACATGTCAGATTCTAAAATTCCCTGGACCCTATTTTTTTCCTCCTTATGGGAAGCAATTACCAGCTCTTCTTGGTGGAAATCTTTTTTAACTACACTCATAATTATTCTGTTGATTCTATTATTTAGGCCATGCATACTTAATTGTTTCTTTGGCTTTGTCTCCTACAGACTTAGAGCTGTATGCCCATCCAAGATGTAAATGTCTAGTGTCTATCGAATGCCTCTAGACAGACCCTCTGTAGAATATCTCTGACTGCCAATCAACAACTATGACCCCTTTCAGCCTGAAGAAGCCAGATCAGTCATCGCCCATTTCTCATCTTGGCAGTTTGGGATACTTCTTCACAGGGGGGAATGTTACAGGCAGCTGAGTTAGAAATATTATAGGCAGTCAGACAGGGCAAGGCCCTCAAGAAAGTGGACACAGAGGACCAGATGTTTTGTGACCTTGAAGAAGACAGAGACCTCCTGCTATAAACCAGATCTCAAGACAAGGCAAAACAAGTACAACCACACCCTAAGTAGAAACATCAGGGATTGACATTCTAAATAGGTATGGATCACCTTGACCATCCCAATCCCCTATAGGAAGAGTCACTGATCCTTAAGAATGCTCACTTGCTACATGACTCACTTCCCTATTCATCCCTGATTTGGTCAATTTTACCTGGACAATTAATCTTATTGGTTGACCATAGTTCTGTCCCACCTCATGCCCATTTGCCTTATGAGTTCCCAGGTTTTCCCCATCTTGGACCCACCTCACCTCATGATTTTACTCTATAAAAGTCTCTCAAAAAGCCAGAGTCTTTGACAACCCACTCGGGACCCCTTCTGTCTCTCTCTCAGACAGAAGCTTTCTTTCTCTCAATAAATATATCCTGCTCATAAAAAAAATCAACAATCAACCACAGTGTTCAGAATGGCCAGAGCATCAATACCATCTTTAAAGCCCCTCTTGGGCCAGGTATGGAGCTCAACAGCACAGCACCTGCCTGGCAAGTGCAAGACCCTGAGTTCGATTGCTGGTACCAAATAATAATAATAATAATATAAAGGATCTCTTTTACAAGGTTGCCAGATATAATTGGTCCCACAAAAATGCTCTGTTTTGCAGGTGGTGAGTTTGCAAGTTAACTGAATCAAATTTAAGTTCTGTAAAATACATATGGCATAAGATTAGAAGTAGAAGGGTATGTGGAGCCATCACAAATACTTGGAAACTCAAGATTTTCTTTGTCTTGCCCCAAGTTGCTAGGCAAAAAAGTGGCCAGAATAATCAATAAACTCTCAGAGTTAATGTTGAGTTAATCATGAGTCCTCAGAACAAGCAATGAACTTTCAGAGTCAAGACAGGAGTTGCACACCAAAGTGCTAAGCATTTCAACCAAAAAAAGGAACATCTTTGAGCCTAACACTGCTACTTTTCAAGGCAAAAAATAGAAACAATGCTTACATCCTAACTTGCACCTATCTGTGAGAATGAGTTTATCATGGTTTGCTAGAAGAAATTATGACTTTATTTTGTTACATGCATCCTGGCTCATCCCAACAGTTTTCATTTTGCCAGGTTACAAAAAAAGAAGTCATGTTTCTACTGAACGTGTTCTAGACCATGCTGCACCAAACTCATCATATATGTTAGCATTAATATCCCAACTAGAGTTTCACTATATTGGGCATTCAGTGATCATGAAGTGTATTTTTAAACATGTGTGAAAATATCTATCAAATTATTTGTCAGTTTTCTGGCCCATTTATGCAGATGAGGAATAAATGTACATTCAGCTGTGCTCAAGAAGTCATTTCCCTCCCTTAAAATATGTCCTCTACTTGTTTGATAATACCTGAAATTATGTTCAGCAGAAAGCTCTTTATCATAATGTTGCTGAAAACATTAAAATGCAAATAACTCTTGGAGAAGTAAGACATCGACCTGAAGTTCCTCAAAAGCATAAATTACTGACACTAAATCAACCCTAAAAAGAAGCTAAGAGTCAGAAGAGGGCAGGAGGACCTTGGCACGTAAAGATGGAGACAAGGGATACAGAGAAAGGAGGTTATTTTGCAATGGAATAATTTCTCCTACTTTAAAACCCTGCCAAACTATTAAATGATGTCTAGCAATACTTCTTAAAACAGTGTCTGGATTAGTCAAATCAAATTCTCTACATTTTACAAATAAAAAATAAGTTCTTTTTTCATTTAAGTAAGGCCTTATTTTTCACATTCAAGAATACCAATATGTGATCTTGACTCACAGTTTACATCTTTTCACCCATACACAAATTGTAGAAGTAAGGTATTTCATCTACTTAAGTTTTAATAAATACAATGAACAATATACAATGAAATGCAATAAATATATACATATATTTATTTAAATTGCTCTTAATTCCCATTGACAAAAGAAGTGACAAAATATATGATCATGAACTTACTCTGTAAGTTAATATATATGCACGGGACTTCTTTCTGACCCAAAAGCACTATAAAATACACACTGTTACCTAATTGTATATGTATGCTTATTGCATGGAAGAAAACCCGACTGCTTTCCTCATTGCCTTTATCTACAGTATCAGATATAACTGCAGCAATTACATCACTGCAGAGGGTAGGAGAAGAATGAGAAGGAGAAAAAGAGGAGGCAGAGAAAGAAAGAAAAGGAATGAGAGAGAATAAAAGACTGACTACAAACCAGAAACATCAAAAATGAAATGTATTTATATCTATGAGGAAATATGCAGTTTGATATATATGTAATAAATTCCTTTCTGAAAGTCAACACTCACCTCACATGATTTACATGAACAAAGTAGATTTATAAAGATTTATAAAAATCATTTACTATCATTTGGCACAGGATGGTGGTAAAGTAGAATCAGTGCTGGATTTGAATTCAGAATCACTGGGTTCCGATTCTGATTCTACTCTTTGACAGTGATTTAAACACTCAAGATCTTTATATTTGATTTCTTTACCTTAAATAAAAATCTCAAAGAGTTCTTATAAGTTTGTATCTAATCGCAGCGTCATCACTTACTCAGCAATGTTGGAGAAACTGCTTAATATTTCTGGTTTCTACATATATAAAATACCACAAAACTTACTTCACTGGATTTTCAGAAGTTTCAAAATTAGTATAGGTAACATCATTACCATGGTGGTAGGTTGAAAGAAACATTCAATAATGAGGACGATCACTAAGACGCTGAAAGAATAGAAGCAAAGCAGCCCTGCCAAATTTAAGAGTATGTAGCTTTGCAAAAGTGACAGTATCATAGCCAGTGATGAACAAGGCATGATTATTGCTAATTGAAAACTTAAAAGAGTGTTCTTGTGACTCTCAACTTCAAATGTTTATGAAAACTTGTCACACATGTAAATTACTTTTAAAATCATTCCAGGCTGACCATTAGGCCTATATTTGTTCATATTTAAACTAATTTAACTGATAATGGAGTATTAGTAGTTTGAACACAGAAAATTTGAAAGTATTTTAGTATTTACATGCTAATCTCCATTCTGACTTAATTACCTACACGTTAGAAAAGAAAATAATAAGTTTAGTATCTGCAGTTAACTATTGTCAATGATACTTTATATGATTCAAGTGTAAAAAGACTGATTTAAGGATACACCTACATGTTGAAATTTCTCTTCCAACTGATATCCTGCTTCCAAGTATAAAGCACCAAAATTAAGATCAATTTAGGAGTTTTATGACAGGCATTTAGAAATATCTTTTACTTTTTCTTTGCTGGAAACTGAACCCAGGGCTTTTTCACTGAACTACATTCCCAGCCCTTTTTATTTTTGAGACAGAATCAGAGCTCTAATGTGCGATCCTCCTGCCTCAGCCTCTCAGACAGTTAAAATTACAGGTATGTGCCTCCACACCTAGCTCAAAATATCTTGTTTAGCCTAGTTTAATAATTTTATGTAATTATAAAATGTATTGCCTTTATTAGATTATGTTTAAATCAGGCATAGCCTTTTCAAACTAGTTGATAATTTCCTAATAGGTAAGCTTATGAAATTTCAGGAAAATATAAATTTTAAGTTAAAAATCCAACCTTAAATATTCCAAAATATGTTCTGTATTCTGTGACTTTAAAAAAAAAAACAACTGTGCTCAACTTAACAAAAAATAGATTCATTTGATCTTTTGTTTGACAGATGAATCTGTATATATGCTTTAAGGCCAAATTACTTCTTAACATTAAGGAAAATGCCAAAAATTCTGAAGTGCTATCAAGTGTATTTTGCAAATAAATTTGAGTTAAAAATCATTAGATATGCATGAAAATATCTAATGTTCTGCATAAATTAAACTTCTGTAAGTTGAATAAACTAAATTACATATAATATCTGATATATCACAAATTTTAAATGCCTTGAATTTTTTGTATTTAAAATTCATATGAATCTCATCTTATTGTTTATAGTGTATGTTATTACTCTATTAGGCAATTAAAAAACAGTGCCTATTTTGAGAATAGAAATCTCTTGGTTTCATGGCAAACTCTAGAATTTCTACACGATGGGTTTACGTCAATGGTTGATAAATCTTTGACTCTTGAAGATGTCCAACTGGTGGATAAAAGCTAATTGCCAAGATAATAACTTGGGTGTTTTTCAGTTTTCACATTTGTTTTGACTTCTCTGCCAAAATCATGTATTTATCTTTTTGGTGAAATCAAGTTGATAAAAATAGGCATGTGTCTCTAGGTCCAGCAGTCAGAACTGACAGGGTGATGATAAAGAAACCTGAAGGGTGAGCACATCAATGTACATGGCTTCCACGTCTCTTTTTTTTGCCCCCTTGGTTGTTGTAGGAGCCTGTGAGTGTGTGACTGAGCTCCGAGGGAGTGTGCTCAAGGCAGCTGTTCTGTTTTCCTTAGGCTATCAATCCAGGAAGCAGTGGGCGGTAGGAAAGATCGCCATCACAGGAGAGGGGAGCCCCTTCCACAGTCAAAGCGAACGTTGAAAACCATTCAAATCATACTTTGTATCTGAACTGTAGGTGAAATATTCATACAAATAGCTCAAGTCTGAAAATGTCAACGAAATTATAGTAAAGTAAACCCATTTTCCTTCAATTATGTCTATTTATGTTTTCCCCTGAATTGCTCTGAGAATTAACTAGAACTTACAAACTGATATAATTAATTCTCATTAGTACAATACTGTACTTACTATGCATAAGAGTAATTTCTAATAGATCACTGACCTCTCTTGGAACCACTATGACTTGCTGCTACTGCAGCTATATCTCAGCAGATAAACCACATTGCAGGATTCTTTGCATCATGAACTGACTTCTTTTGTGTGGTTTATTGCCAAGGTTTAAAATTAGGTTTTGCTCCTTTGTATATCAAGCTACAAAAAGGAGACATACTTGATTATCAGCAATAGTGTTGGGACCACTATCTTTGTTATATTTTGGTTTGTTTTATTTTGCTTACATTAAAATGAACTTAACATGATTTTAATCAGAAATAAATAATCTTTATGTCCTTGACAAACTAAATAGTGGAAACAGTTCTTCCAGTTTCCTTTTTTTTTTTATTAAAAAAACAGATGTCCTAGTTTGTCTTTCAAGGCTGTCTATATTAAACTCAAGATACTCCTGAAAAAAAATTCTTGCGATTATATGAAATTCAAAATTTAACTGGGACGATCTTCTTAATAGAAGTTATTTTTAATAAGATATAGACTAAAACTATATGGCAATTGAGGAGAGCATTATGAAGCACCATATGGGCTTCTAAAATGAGAAGATGATACACACAGGTCCTGCCAACTATTCCTCCCTGCCCCTCCTTTCCCCACCTGCTAGTCTCCCACCACATCCTGAATCTGTCATGATATTGGGTGCCTTTGGTACACATTACCTCAACCTTGGTCTGTATGTTCTTCAATAAACATCTCTAAACAATGAAATGCAGAAAATAAAAAGAACACTGACTTTATTTTAAAGAATCAGTGACCCGTTTCGAGTTCCAAATGGGGACAAAAGGTGACAAAGCAGTCACCATAATTGCAGAACAGGCCTGGGTGATGAACAGGCAAAGATGAAATTAAATCAGGGTGATGACTTGCTCAGAGCAGCGGCAAACAACCTCCGACAGGTATCGGGTAGCAAACAAAGGTAACGGGTGCACAGTACAGCTGTCTGCTTTTTCTCAGGTTTGTGGTCAACTCGTAAGCTTTTTCTCTGCTCTAGCATGAGACATGATTCCTGTGGCTGTGCATGCTTCCTTCAGCTGTCCAGACTTAGACTTCTAAATCTAGATGAGTTTAAGTCACAAGAAAAATAATGCTTTGTGAAATATTCACTAAAATATGGGATTTGGGATGTATCACTAGGTCAAAGGATTAAACATCTGTGGTAAAAAATCAAGGTCAGTCTAAGGGACAGGGTTGCAGTGTGAGACAGGATTTGTTTGATATATTCTGTAGTGCTCAGCCTCCAAGCCCTCCTTCCTCTTCTTCTTTGAATAAAGAGCAAGCCCCCTCAAAATGCAGTATGCATGGTATTGTTTCAAAGTGTTCACTTGCAATTGCAGTTTCTAGCCTTACTTTTCTGCCTATACTGTCTCTACCTAGAACCTCTCCCCATTTTTTTCTCCAGAGATTCCCATTGCCTTTCCCTGGATGCCATTTCCTCTTTCTGGTTCTTCTTCCTCTGCACTTCTCCTGTGATGGGGCAAAAAAGAGATGGAATTACAGTAAGCGGTGAGATGAAGATAAAAAGGAATAAATAATAGAAGAGCCATCTTCATTTTATTGTTTGCTATTTGAACAGTACTTGATTATTTTTGTAATAATTTAATATCCATTTGCTGGGAGTGTATTTCCTTTTCTTCTTTGTTTTGTTTCATTTTATCTTTTTGAGACAGGGCTTCATTATGCAGTTCGGACTGGCCTTAAACTCACTTCGTAACCCAGTCTGACCTTGAACTTGCAGTGATCCTCCTGCCTCAGCTTCCCGAGAGCTGGGATTATAGGTATGCACCACCATACCTGGCTCCTTTTACTCTTTAAAGTCTTCCTTTAGTGTTTAGTTATTAAACAAGCCATATTTTGCTTCAGTCCATAACTGATAGTATTTTCCTTAATAATGCTATCTGTTACGGTCTGTGTTTGGATATCCCCCCAAAGCCTCATGCAGTCATGGAAATGGCTAAATCTAGCATTTGTGATTGGTTCATTGTCTAGCGCTGGGATTCACAATGTGAGTGCTGCACTCGCCCAGGAGCAGGTGGCTTGCATAAGATATAAAAGAGGGAATGAGGCATCCTTTTGCCCTTTTCCCTTTTGCTCTTGCTGCTTTGCTGTCTTCTGCCATCTGGAAGTGTTGCCCCTGTGCCATGCCGCCCTGCCTTGGAGCCAACTAATTATGAACCGAAACCTCCACACACTGTGAGCAAAATAAACCTTTCCTTCCTTAATTTTGGGTGTCAGGTATTTTCTCCCAGCAATGAAAAAAAAGTAACTAAGACATTATCTACTTCCACAAAAGCAAGAATGGGGTAAGGGAACAAGCACACGGGTTGAAAAATGCAAGACAAGATGAAGTAGCAGGCCAGACGCTTCCTGCGTCTCTCTCCCTAGGCTGGCTCTCTGATAATGACTGTGCCTCTTTGGTCTCTAGCTCTCGTCAGAGAACCCACTTTTCTGTAGTCCCAGATTCTGTCCCCACAACATTGGCTCCAGTAATACACTAAAGCCCTAAGGATAGTAGCAGCTCCCTGCAATTGCTTCTGGACTGTTTTCCTAATCTACTACTTATCTCTTACCTTGCCAATATAACCAGTTTCCTCTGATAAAGTCCTTGTTAGAAATATTTAGAATGGCTTCAGTTTTCCTGACTAACCCTAACAGATAAAGTAAATGGAATGGACCTACAATTAAACCTGATTTCATGTCTTACCTGTAACTGTTTAGCTGGAAAATTTGGGCATAATATTTGGGGCTCAAACCTGATAGTTTACAGGGAAAGCTTTCTATGTCACCTCCATTAGCAGACCTGTCAGAACTCCCCAGCCCTCTGTAGAATTAACTGCCTAGCCTCCACAGCATAGCAAAAGCTCAGAGCTGCTGTCCTGTTTCTAGCCTACACTTCTGCTCCTATGCTATAATTTATATTCTTATCAGCAGATGTCTGTATTTATACCAGGACCTATTTGTGCCATGGTTAACATGTCACATAATGTAGTACAGTGGGCAACCAGAGCCAACTTTGGCGACTTTTATCATAGTGGTGTGTAAGAGAAAGGCGTCTGCCATATACAGATGCAAGTAAGAGCACTACAGAGTTTGCAGGGAACAACCATTCCTCCTCGTCCTGCCTGTGGTAAAGGAGTTGAGTTGATCCTACTCCAGTCTTCCCACAAAAAAAGCAAAACCCATGGTGTCTCTTCTTGCAACTAAAACAAGTCCTGTTAGTCACCTCTTGTCTGAAAGTGACTGAGCTCTTAATAAGCAAAGCACCTGACGCAGCTAGAGTCTAGAGAAGCAGAGAGAATTGGTAGCTCAGAAGTGGAAAGTGGCAGACATACAGCCTGCCTCCCCGCATCATATGCACATAGCCTCCCTGCATCATATGGCCAGGGATCTTTCTCGATAAAGGAGAAGATGGCACATAGTAGCCACTTTGCTGTACTGCTGCCGAGTAGAGGCCGCTCCCTTGGTGGGTGTACTCCAGAAGCAAGACATTATAGGTGTTCTACCTGCTACTGGAAGTAAGGAAGTAAAGATAGGGAACCTAACACAGACATCCCTTCTTAGAGGACGTAGACGTCAGGAGGCCACTGCAACCACCCTGTAAGGAGTCAACACCTGAGCAGGTGTTCGCGTTGGAAAGCCCTCCGCTCAGATGTGGCCGCAGTCGGCAGTGCGCGTGGAAGTAGGGATGGATGCGAAAGGAGGGCAATTCTGCCACCACTACCAGGGGTGGGGCCATTCAGAAGCACGAGCTACAGTCAGCCAGACAGAGTACCGCTATCGTGCTGTGCCCTGGGGTCACTGGGATGGATCTTTTTCCTCTCCTGCCTTGGCAAACCAGCACTAGAGGAAGGACAAGGACAAAGAAGCAGAGAGGATTGTTAGCAAGCAAAATGAAATGTTTTATTAATTCTAAATGACAGTGTTATAGAATTGAACGGAAATGTTATTAAGGATGCCTATTGCTCTCGCTGACAGAATAGCAGTTGAAAAATTTAACCACTTCATGATTTTACCGCCACATTGATATTTTGTCAAAATGGTTACTTTTGAGTCAGTTTTTATGATTCTATCTTTAACAGATTCTTTGGACTCACTGTAGATAGTCAGGTCTCCTTCAGTAGATCAATTTACTTTGTACACTAAAAAAAATGAAAGTATATTAGCTATGATTAGGAGCAAATATATATATAAAAATAGGGTTTAACAAAAGAGCTTTTGCAGACAGCCTTGTACTTGCAAAATACAGAAAGAAGGATTGTACATCTTGAGTTCAGGGTTTCCATATCATTGTAAGACTCCTGTTCTAAATGTCCAGCCTTCCCTTTCTGATCTAGCTTTTTCTTGCTATCTTTATCCGTCTAGTACAACCATCATATCTTAAAAATGAAAGCTATAGGAAACCAACTGAAGGTAATATGATTTAACTCTCCATCTAATGCCTTCCTGCCTTTGATGATGACCATAGGATATTTTCTTAATGAAAAGATTAATCAAGAGCATCACAATTTTTTTCTTACAAATTATTTGTATTAGTTTGATCTGTTAACCAATGGTACCCGGAGCAGGTACCAATTAAAATTCACAATGCATATAGACACTGGATCTACCCTTCAGGTTGCATAGAAAGTGTACCTGGCGGACATCGTTAAAAAAAGGTCTACATTCATTTGCACATAGGTAGACGAGGCTATTGTCTGTGCAAAGTGCACTCTGAACAAAAGCTCTCAGGAAAGTTCTGTGAAAGAATCAGAAATTTCTATAATTAGAATAAAGTCATCAATAAGGCTTACCTAAATTTAAAGCTAAATACTGTTTTAGTTAATTTTATTGGTACACTTTAGATATACATAAGGATCACATTCATCATAAGGAATTTGGACCTCTACATAATCTATCTTGATTCTTTGTTTTCCATAATCCCTTCCCCTTCCTTCAACCTCTCTTCCCCTCCTTATTTACCAAATTTTGTTTCCATTTTTTTCCCTTCTGTCCTCTTTTTCTTTCCCTTTCCTTCCTTTCTCCCTCCCCCTTCCTTGTCCCCCTTCCCATTTGAACATTGTCTTTGTATTCTCAGTATTTATTACATATTTTGGTCCTTATTTGTCCTTTTTGTTTCTGACACCAAAGAAACAATGTTATATTTAAACACATTCTCCAATTTATTTCACTTACGAGTATGATCTCAAGGTGCATCCAGTTAGCTAGAAATGTCTCAAGTTTATCTCCTTTATGGCAGAGTAGTAAGTAGTCTACTGTATAAACGTGTGTACACACACACACACACACACGCACACACATATCTTCTTTATCCATTCATTGGTTAGTGGGCATTTGGACTGTTTCCAAAACTTAGCTATTGCAAATTCTACTGCTATAAATGTGGGTACAATGTATCACTGTGGAAAAGCTAATACACTTGTCAATTATTATTCTTCCACTGTTTTACATTACTCAGGTGACCATTAATCAGCTAATCAGGCTAATCACTTCCCAATATCCATGGGCCAACAGGTTTTGAAGACGAAAGCAGCATAGGGATGTTCAGTGCAGCCCTCTGAGAAAGAGAGAAGCAGGCCTGAGGCTGGGAGTGGCTGATCCTGAAACAAGTTTCGCGATGTTTCCTAGGCGCAGCCTTCTGTGCAGCGCACTTCTTATCACAAGTTTGAAATAAGTATCTGCTTATCTCTGTGTTTTTCCCAAAGAACTTTAATTAGGAAAGCGTTTCAGTTTATTTTCGTCCTAAGTCAATAGATAGAATATTTGCTCAGACATCAGAAGCCAGCGGACAGAAAACAAAACCCCTGCCTGAAGCAACCCTTGCTCCAGAGTCAGCTCTTACTAACAGGAAATGACTGCTTTGATCTTCTTTTCCTTCCAAGACCTCCTAAATACTTCCTTGCTTTTCAATTTTTTGTTTTCAAAGTACCTAAGCCAAAACAACACCGAGTTTGATTTTTAAAATAGGATCAGTGACAAATGCTGAAATGCCAAGTTGAAATGCACAGGATGCAACAAGCAAGGCGGATGCAACAAGCAAGACAAATGCAAGAAGGAATGCGGAAGGCAGATTCGGGGAAGGTGAGCCCAAATCTGTGCCTGTCAACTGCTCTCAATAAACGGGCCAAGCTCAGGGAGCATTTGGGAGTGTACGCAAAAGCATACACGCACATGCACGCACACGCACACGCACACGCACACATACACACAGGAGGCCGATGCTGCTTCTCTTCAGGTTGTTAGAAAATGATTTTTATGATTGCTTTTATTTCTTTAATATGCTTCCCCAAAATTACAGATTTTTACCTTCCTTTGTGGGTAAGTTTCTCGCTGTCCTATCAGAGGGTAACTTTCCATCTGGGATAGTCACGTCCCTTCAGTACTTCCCTTGTTCATGCAACAGTAGTTTAATTTTCCCACTTGGAACCGCATTCTACTCCTGGTTCTGCATTCCCTTAGATAGGTCACACTAAGGTCAAACAGCAATTCCACAGGGGAAAAAGTGACCAGTCCTTGTTCTGCGAATGCTTGCAGACCACTTTTGGAAGAATGTTCCATGTGAATAACCAAGTAAGTACTTCCTAAAATCAGTATTTGCATGGATAACCGGAAGCAGAAATATTTAAGATTATAAATCAAATTTATATGGCTTCTAGTATACAATGAAAGTGACTATATAATAGCAAACAGTATGTGCATCATAAAAGAAATCCATACTTATAACTACTTTGAAGTTATAAGGTATAGCATATTTGGTGTTATAGAAGTTTTTAATCCTTCCATCATGAAGGTTTCAGATTCCCATGAAAAAAGAACTTGAACAGAGAAAGTATCTCAAAAAGATCTTGAAATATATTTGAATAGGATTTTCAAGGAAAATCTTGAGATTATTATAGTAAATATCAACTACAATCAATTCCTGTTGGATCTTTCTACACAATAATCTTCTTCAACTTGCTATCCATAACTACATTTCTACTAACTTAAAATTTACTTAATTTTTTTTTTTTGCAGCACCAGGAATCGAACTCATCACCTCCTGCTTGCCAGGCAGGTGCTTAGACCACTGAGCTAGATCCCCAGCCCTTACTTCTTTAATATTATAAATATTATTAATAATACAAAAAGGCATAAAAACCAATAATTTGGGAAAAGCATAGGAGATTTAAAAGTCATGAATTGCATATGAATGAGGAATTAATGATAATATATGTGGCATAATGGTATTGTATTATGTATAGAACATAGAGCATATGGCAGAAAAAAATGACAAATTATGAAATCAAAATATGATTCGCAGATCCCTGGAAAATGTCTCTAAATTTGGTTAAATTGTGTACTGCCATACAGAAAATAAATGTCTTTTGCAGGCTACATATTACTATTACAAATCATTCACTTTAAGTAAGCTAAGGAACTCTGTGCTCCAATTTAAACAGACATATGAGATAGGAAGAGAAGAAATAATATTATTCTTAGCAGATATTACTTTCTTTCCTTTACCAAGTTATTAAAACTCTTTCAATGCAAATATTTCTTGACATATTTGTGTGGGTACGCATGGGTATGTATGTGTGTTCAAATTAATTTATGGGCAGAGTTATAAAACAGTTTATGCTATATATTATTATATATTTTAATATATAATAGATATTATACTATATAATTATATATAAAATATCATTCCATTGGCATAATAGTAGCATTTGGTTAAGGCAAGTTTGTAGACACATAAAAGCAGGTAGAAAGTCTGATTATTCTGAATTTAGATATGTCTTCACATCTTACTTAGTCTTTCCTTGGAGAATTTTTATTTGTATAGTCACCTAAAATCATCAGTTTTTTAAAACTATCTCTGAAAAAAGAAAAGGAACATTATGTCTTGAAATTCCTAGAAAAGAATCAATAAATTCCAGATCCTAGGGTTCTAAAATAACCATGACATCAGCAATAAAAACTGTGTTTTAACCATTCAGCCTATTTCAGCACTTTTACAATAAACAAAGTAAATCTGAGAATGAAAGGTAATCATTAAATTTATCTTTTCCACTATGGAAAAAAAATGTCCTAGGCTTTTATAGGTAAATGGATGCGACTTGAGACCATACTCATAAGTGAAATAAACCAAACACACATGTGTAAACACTGCATTGCCTCCCTAGTGTAAGAAACTGAAAGACTCAGTAAGATACAAAATTCCTGATAAATATGGAGAAATGGTTCTGAAAACCAATGGTGCTCTTATTCTTGGATTTGATTGGTTTAAGA
>RJWT010005483.1:0-13343 GCA_004365215.1 Cuniculus paca | reverse complement strand
CTTGTTTTGTTTGAGTTTATTGTCTGTAAATGTAAGAACAACCATTTTGAAGAAAGCAAGACACACTAGGGTAACCATTGTTAATCTCCTGTTGTTATGTTTTGAAAACCTGTATAGCTTGCAGTGTTCTCCTTTGAAATGCTATATTATGTTTGACTCTATACTGTTTTCTTTTGCTTTTTTCATTCTGTTCTGTTTTGTCCTATTTTCTTGAAAATAAAAAAAAAGTCCTAAACTCCAAACAAAGGTGTTAAACACCATGAAATGAATGAATAAATAAAGAAGTCATAATTAATCCACAGTAGAATAATCCACAGAGCATTGCATGAGCTCTTCCATTCAGTTGGTGTAGCTATAGAAAGACCTCTTTCTCCAAGGAAATCATACGCTGAGCCCCCCGCCGCCCCGGATGTAGATCGTCAGAATTCAAGGCCATTCCAGCCAAGCCTGGCTGATAGCTTATTACTAGTTCTGAAATATTGATTAAGCAGATGTTGGTGGTTTTCAGATCTTTAATTCCATTATATTGAAGAAGAAAAGAATAGTGTGTTACTGCACAATTGCCATGCTTTAGTCATAGTTCTAACTGTTTGGGGTACAATTACAATATTATTTCAGGGTACACTATCTGCTATAACAAGCATCTCAAAATTTTTCATGGCATCACACAATAGAATTTCACCACTGTGTAAGATAAAAAGATTGATGAACAGGTTCGGAGGGCAGCCATCAGGAAGTGATTCAAGAACCCAGCTCATTTCCATCTTGTCACTCCTCTGTACCACAGCAAACACGAGAGTCCTTTGTAGAATCTTCTATGCTCATAAAGTAAATGGGGAAGAAGACAAAGCATGTAGGCCAGACCTAAAGATGGTGCAGAGAACTTCTGTGTACCTTCCTCCTGCCAGATCACAGCAAGAAAGGCTGCAAATAGGGTCTATCCATGCGCCCAAGGCAGAAAGAAACTGGTCTGAAGAACAGCTACCCAGTGCAATCGGTAAAGAGGAACTTGCATTCTCTCTGGGGGAAACAAAAGGCTAAATGTAAGCCATGGGCACATGGCCACTTTTTGACAGATAAGGACCCCTAACCAACTAGCTTGGAGAGTTGTTTTGAAACTTTTTAAAGATGTAAATAAAAGATTTTTCTCTTTATTGTACCACTTCATTCTAAATGAAACCAAGTATGGATTGCATTAGTTCTCTAAAATTTCATACTGAGGTTGTGTATCATCACTTCAGTGTTCTACATATGGTGCTTTTCAAATTGCAAAATACCTTCCCAGGACTCTCAAAAGTAGGGAGGAAAAGACTGGGTCAAGAGGAAAGCATGTTGATGTAAGCAAACTCTAAACATTCAGTTCTTTCTTTACACACTCTGCCTTGATATAACGTTCAAATATCATTGGGCAGGGATTTTTGAGCAACTGTTGTTCACCAGGAGCTGTACTAGGCAATTGCTTGTGAAATCATGGTTCTTTACAGATTATTTTTAAAAAGAAAAATAAAACCCATCTCTTTCCACAAGGAACTGATAGTTGGAAGAACATGGAGATACAATTACAGTTCAAGGTGATAAATTTACAATATGTACCAAGTGCTCTGCAAGAATTTAAAAGGAATGATTATAGACCAGCGTGGTAACTTCATACAGAAAGTTTCACTTAAATTGGAACTAAAAGGTGGAGTAGACATTTCCTAGATGGAAAATAGGAAAAAAAAAAGCACGTGGACAGTGATAAAAATAGACAAGTACAGAGACAATATATGTAACAGCATCAGTGAATATATCTCCATGGTCTGGAATGACAGGTCGATGAAATGTTGAAAAACCTCACAGTTGAGGCCAAAGCATGATCATATTTGAATAGTACAGTAAAAACATGGATAAAGAAAATCATCAGAATGATTTAAGGAGGTGGGTTATGTGATCAGATTTGTGCTTCAGTAGATAACTTCATCATAGAGAGTAGATTAAGGGACCAAATTCCAGGGAAGGAGACCAGAAGATACAACGGTATATTTTAAGAGCAGATAAAGGCCCCGAAGCAAGGCATTTCACAACAGAGTTACATCTTTGTTTGACTAAATTTAGCACACGATTTGAAGGAATCATTTGTTTTGGAACCAAATTTTCCAAATTTTTTCATATTCCTTTTTAGTGCTTTAAATTAAAACTAATTTTAAATCCATCCTTGATGAAATTCCAGTCACGATTCCCTTTCTGAAGCCTAAAGGTACATAAAAATACACTTCTTACTGAAATAAACATAGAATTGCAGATTCTCAGGGTTTGAAAGTTTTAATTCTCTTGGTTAACCATCCGTTTCACGTTGGAAGCTTTTTAGGTTTTCCCTGCCAACCTATCTTTTGGACGAGGCTTGATCATCTCCAAGAACAAAGTTTGTGGTGAGCTGGTGAGCAGCGTGGGGTATGGATTTGAATTCCTATTCCATCACTTGGACTTGGCTTCATCTGGAAAATAAAGATAGTATTATTATTTAGCTCCTAGAACTGTACAAGTGAGATAATGCAAGCACAGCACTCAGCGCAATACTCAACACACAGTAGGCCCAAAAAAAGGTTTGATAACATAATCATTATTTTTATTTTTGCAACTGTTACTATTTCTTTCCAAGATACCATCTTCTCCTGCTGGATAGCTGCCTTAGAAATTTCTTCTTTCTGCCACTTCATGGAAAAATCAGATTTCAGAATATAATTTGACAAAATGAAGTAAATGTTCCATTAGCCATAATTCATCATAAAAATTTGGAAAAATCTCCTTATAAAGGATTTGCATAGTCTCATATATATAATGTCAGAATTTAGAGATATCCTTTCAAAGGTGCCAACAGAAATGGTTGAAGTGTCAAATTTATAGTCTTGTCCATTCTATCTGGTTCATAACACTCATGTAAACTGAAGCGTTGTGAACAAATATAATCTGTTACCTGACATAATTCCTGAGCGAGGGCTCAGATGGTAAATTTAAGTTCAGGAGTACTCTCAGCTATCACTTCCCTAACTTCAGAATTTTCAGTTGACACAAAGCACTGCAGACAATAAACAGAATCACAACCAAAAAGGTTTCTCTTAAACTCACAACAAATGTCTGTGCTACCTGAGTTCACTGCATCATCCAAACACATTGTCAGTGAGTGTGTCTGCCAAGATACTCAGAGCAGTTGATAATGGGAGAAAATAGTCTTGAGATTCCAAAACTACAATACAATAAATGACTTCTGATCCATGTGGATGCCCCCGTCATAATTAGTAAATTCTGGGATATGTCAATAAATTTCTTTTTCATGCAAATTATCCAATTCTTTTTAAAAAGTCTTTCATGTTACAGTGCAGTGAAACAATAGTGACGATCTTAAAAATTAACTCTTCACCATTTAAGGACATATGATGATCAGGCATATGGAAAATTCCACCATCGCAGAGCTTCTCGTCAAGGCAAGCACAGTTCCCGTGCAGCAGGACCACTTTTTAGCACAGAGGCCAAGAGTAATCAAATTAATGTTTCTTACTGCCTCATCGCGACATCTCGAAGTGAGCCGGGCAATGATGAACATTATGAACAGAGCGCAGCGCGGCGCCTGAGTCACAGGAAGGGACCGCCCTCTACTTCCCATTTCTTTCCTAGCCGTGCAAGTGCTAACACAGCCCAGAGGTCAAATAATATCTTTGGATTACCAGGAAAATATTGTTTTACCTTACAGGCTTTCTTGAGAGTTTCGAGAACTCTCAGGGGTCTATAACGCACTCTTTAAGTGTTGTGGGGTATTTGGGTTGAAAAAATTGACAGATTTCATTATTTTCTAAATAAAATGGACTCTGCTTCAAAAAATGTTTAAAATGTCTATTAATTCTTAGAAATCTCTTTCCATTTTTTATTAGTACACGTCTGCAGTGTATGATAATTACATTCCTTGTGGGGAATTGGTGTAAGTGCACAACACCTTATTTCTTTTTTCATTCCCTTCTCGTCCTCTTCCTTCTCCCTCCCTCCATCCTTTGATTCCCTTACCATTAAGTTAATATTTTTAAATAGCATTCTTTACAATATCTTTAATAGTCATACAAATAGGAGTATTAATATTATTATTACTAATTTTTAACAATTAGGGCCTACTTATTTCATTTCCTTTGGAAATGAACCCACAAGTGGATTCCTGCATCATCATGCAGCTCTATTTTTAATTTTTTGAGAACTTTCCATACTCTCTTCCATGATGTCTGCTATTAATTTACACTCTCATCAAGAGTGTGCAAAAGTTTCCTTTTCCCCATATCCTGGCCAGCATTTGTTATCTTTTGCTTTTGGATAATTGTCATTCTTGTTGCAGAGGTGGTTCTGATTTTCATTCCATTGATGATTAGTGATTTGAACATTGTTCATTTACCTGTTGGCCATTTGCACTTCACTTTTTGAGAAATATCTATTTAGATAAGTCACAATTAGATAAGAATAAGAAGTTGAAGTGTGTTTTTACACAGTCAGATAACTACAAGTGTGCATACTATATACCTCAAAAAGCTAGAAGAAAAGATTTTGAATGTTTCACCATAAAGAAATGATGAATTTTTGAAATCAACCTTGATTTAAACATTATACAATATATACATATATTGAAACATTACATCGTACCCCATTAATCTGTAAAATTTCAGTTTTTTGCATCAAAGATATATTTATTTTTTTAAATAGAATACTCTTAGAATAAACAATACTTTCAGACGGATAATTTCAAGACAAGAATTACTAAAATGAAGAAGTTGAAAATAAAAACTAACTTACTGGAAAAAGATTAATAATAAAAATGAGAGCATTAATATACATAATCTCTAAAATTCTTTCCAACTATAAAATTCAATCACACTTTAAATAAAAAGGAATCAAAGCTGATTGCAGTCATCCCTTGGTATTCGTGGAGGATTGATTCCACCAACACCTACACACACACTAGCAGACGCTGAAGTTCCTTAAATAAGGTGGCATAGAATTGTCATGTAACATACATCTATCCTCCTATATACCTCAAATTGTTCTAGATATCTCATAATAATGCAATGTA
This sequence comes from Cuniculus paca, assembly GCA_004365215.1. Classification (NCBI taxonomy): domain Eukaryota; kingdom Metazoa; phylum Chordata; class Mammalia; order Rodentia; family Cuniculidae; genus Cuniculus; species Cuniculus paca. The sequence goes on along the minus strand of RJWT010005483.1, from coordinate 8,260 downwards.
GATGCCATGTGAATAGTTGTTATACTGTATTGTTTACAAAATAATGATAAGAAAAAACTGTACATATTCAACATAGACAATTATACAATACAATACAAAATAATTCAATACAGTTTTTCCCAAATACTTTCTGTGCACAGTTGATTAAATCCACAGAGAGGGAAACTGCAGATGTAGAGAGCTGTCTGAATATCAAATTTATTTGATATGGGAGTTAGCAATGTGCAGAAAAGGCACCTTTGGAAATAACTATCTGTTTAAACACAGAAAGTTTCCTATCAAATACTATCAGCAAAGGAGACTTGGTAATGTGACTGAGGCCCAAAAGCATTTGGCTGTTCAAGTCGTGAGACAGGAGCAGAGAAACACCAGTAGCCTAGACACTGAGACGATTTGATTTACTTGTGAACAGTCAAGCTGATCTAAAATTATTCCATGCAGTGTTAACTAAACTTATTCTCAGAAAATTATGTATCTTAAAGACAAGCTTAACAACAGCATAGTAGTGATGCAAGCACACGCAAATAATGGGGTTGACCCCTCACCTCTTCAAGAACCACATTAGGAACTCGCGTCAATTACAGTCTAATCAGCTCTTTAAATTGTTTAAATTATTGAGATTATTTATAAATATTAACCTTCCTTTATGATGAATGCATTGTCCTAATTTTATTTCTCAAAATGTTATCTAATTTTGGGCTACTGTGGATTTTAGATTATCATGGATTATCATAGATTTGAAGAAGCCATGTTAATTAGCAAGATAGATATTTTAAAATATTTTTCTAACATCTTTATCTGTTTTTTATCTACATTTCCCTGTTCATTTCCTAATAAAGTTACTATATTTTTATGTATTACATAAAATACTAGGACCACAGAAAATGCATATTTTTCATGAATAAATAAATACCAGTATGCAGTTCATACACCTTTTTCCTGAAAGCCGAAATTAGAAACAATACATACACAGAGCCAAATGTCACCATCATGGAGGAAGCATCTGGTATATAAGAATAAACAACATTTTCAGATTATTACAAATTCTAGTCACTACTTTCCTAAAGTTCGGTGTTATTGTTTGAGAAATAACTTCTCAGTACTTTCATCTCTGGATTTTTTTCTGTGTTCCCTATACATAGAATTTTACATCAGGTGGCCCACTTAATAATGTCTCTAAACATTTCTGTACACAGAATACAATTGTGAAAAGATTTTAGTAGCACATTTCCTACAGGGAATTTTATACTAGCATCCATATTTTAAGCAAATCTTATTATCTATTTTTCATCATCAACTACTGAAAATGGATAACTAATATAAAATCATTAATTTCTATTGCAAGTCTTTATCACTATAGCCGTAAAATTTTAAGACCTTTTTTCTTGAATTATTGCTATAAATCTGTTGTTTTGAAGTTTGTTTAAAGAGTACAAAATGTGTTTGGGGTGTCCCATTTTTCTCTTAACATATTCTTCTAATAGTTGGAGTTAAAGATCATTCATGAATATAATTTTGTAGGACTGTTTCCTGGTAAATTTTGAGGGAGGAAGATTGGAGTCCTGTTGACTATTCTCTATAAATGTGAAGGATTCTCAGAGAAACATTAAGCAATTTGACTCAATCAATCTTACATTATTCTTCTTTACATCATACAACAGCTGTTGGATTGATTTTTTGGTGGTCCCTTGCTAAAAGCTTTTACTGCAAAATAGGGAAAAAGACAAGAATCTTCACTAAATGCTAAAAATCAATGGCATTCCTGGACACAAATAATACACATCCTGAGAGAGAAATTAGGGGAAAACACCTTTCACAATATTATCCAAAAAAATTAAAATACCTAGGAATTAATCTAACAAAGGAAGTTAAAGACCTTTAATTGAAAACTACACTACTTTGAAAAAAAGATTGAAGAGAATATCAGAAAACAAAAAAGATATCTCTTGTCCTTCAGTAGGAAGAAACAGTATAATGAAAATGGTCACACTTCCAAAATTGTGATGCAGATTTGAAGCAATCCTGATCAAAGCACCAATAGCTTTTATCTCACAGAATTAAAAAAGAAAAAGCAATCCTAAAATTCATTTGGAACCAGAAGAGACCTAGAATAGCAAAAGCAATTCTGGGCAACAAAGACAAGGCAAGGAGCATCACAATCCCTGACTTGAAATTGTACTATAAAGCTACTGTGATAAAAACACCATGATACTGGCAAAAAAACTGACCCAAGGATTAATGTAATAGATTAGAAGATGCAGAAACAACTCCAAATATACTCACCAAACTTATCTTTGATAAAGGGGCCAAACACCTTCACTGGTAGCCTTTTAATAGATGGTGCAGGAAAAACTGGCTTACCACATGTGGAAGATTAAAGCTAGACCCAAATCTTTCACCACACACTAAACTAAAATCAAAACAGATCAATCATCTAAATCTTAAAAGCACTAAATCTGCTAGAATGTAGACTAGGTAGAACTCTTGAAGACATTGATACAGGCAAAGACTTTATGAACCAAACCCCAACTGCACAGGAACTATCACAAAGAATCAACAACTAGGGCCAGGGATTTAGCCCATTGGTTTAAGCGCTTGCCTCGTAAGTGTGAGGTCATGAGTTCAATCCCCGGTACCAAAAACACAACAAAAAAAAAGACAACTGGGATCTCATCCTATTAAAAACCTTTTGCACAGCAAAAGAAACCACCAACATAGTGGAGAGATAAACCACAGCGTGGGAAAAACAGTTTTCCAGCTGTTCCTCAGACAAAGGACTACTATCTAGAATATATAAAGAACTCAAAAAAAAATCAGACTGCCCCTATTTAAAGACCCAATACAAAATTCTGACATGAAGAGACCCTTCTCATGAAGAAGTAAAAATGGCACATAAATGTCTGAAAAAATTGAGAGATGCATATTAAAACAATGCCAAGATTCCATCTCACTCCAGAAATAATGACTGTTATCAAGAAAACCAATAACAAATGAAGGAGGTGCTGTGGGGGAAAAGGAACCCTTTTCTACTGTTGATGGGAGTGTGCCTGCTGTGAAAATCAGTGTGGAGATTCCTCAAAAAACTAGAATTAGAGGTTCCATTGGACCCAGCTATTCCCCTTCTAGGTATCTGCCCAAACGAATTAAAAGCATCATGCCATAGCAATATATACACACTCATGTTTATAGCAGCACAGTTTGTAACAGTTGAATCTTGGAAATAGCCCAATTGCCCATCAACCAATGAATGGATAAAAAGATGTGGGCTTTTTTTTCATACAATGGAGTACTACTCTGCCATACAGAAGGATAAACTTGAGACATTTCTAGCTAAATGGATACACCTTGAGACCTTACTTTTATCTGAAATAAGTCAGGTATAGATGTTTAAATACCACCCTGTTTCTCTGGTGTAAGAAACCAAAAGTATAAATAAGGACCACAATGTGTAATAGGTATTAGGAAATGGAAACAAAATATTCAAATGAGAAGGGGAACAAGGGAAGGGGGAAAAGAAAAGAAGAGAAAACAAAAAAAGAGAATAGAAGGAAAAACGGAAACAAAGCTTTTGTAAATAAACAGGGTAAGAGGGGTTGAGTGGAGGGGAGGGGAATGGGATAAAAAGAAGTAAGATATATCATGTACAGGTACACATTCTCTATATGAATGTTATCATTATGTTCATCTAAAATACACCAATAAACAAAAAATGCAAAAAAAACCATAAGAATTTAAAATTTAAAAAACAATTTGACAATGACAACTGTTGTTTTATTTTAATGAGGTAAGTATCCCAAATGAGTTTACAGAGGTTTGAATTATGTATAGTTTAGTATCTATTATTATGTTATATATATTATATTGGTCTTCCCAAATTTATCTACTTAATAGGCTCATTTAATATTTACAATAACTACTACTCTATATCTCTATTTAACTATTTGACAGTTAATATGTAAAATAATGATATGGTACAAAATTAAAGCTTTTATTATCATCTCAATTGTTTTACTTCTAACATAATGAATAATACTTGTCTTGGTTACTTTTCTCTCCTTGCTGGGACAAAACAACTGACATGAAAAGTGAAGCAAGGAAAGGTTTATTTAGCTTACAGTTTCAGGAGATTTCAGTCCATAATCAGCTAGCTCCAAGGTGGGGTGGCATGGCACAGGGGCAACACTTCAAGGCAGCTGCCAGAGCAAAAAGAAAGCAAACTGAAGCCTCTTCTCCATCCCTTATATTGTACACAGGCCACCACCACCCCCGTTTCAGGGCGGGTGTAGCACTCACAAAATCTCCTTGCCCTCCTTTGCACAGGATGAGGATATTTACAAGGTAAGAACCCTGGCTCCCTGCTGAGTCTCTCAGTTAGACTTCTAACCTTCTCAAGTCGACACAATGTATCAACCATAACAATACTACAGCCATAACTGCCTTAAGCAGTGTAAAAGCAGAACTATTATAAGAAATGAAAGATGCAAAATTATGCTAGTTTTTTCTTTCAATGAATAGATAATCAAAATATAATCAATGCTATTTATATGATTTATAGGTATAATATACTAATTATATACAATTCCTTTCATATAATATAAGCAATTAAAATTTCAGCTCATATGTCAAAGAAAAGAGTAAAAGTAAAATAGACAATAGCTCGTTCACAGTACATGCCAAAAATGATTTATAAAAGCCATGCTTAAGGGAAAGGATTTTCCAAAATGATAAATATGCTTTCCACTTCTCAATAAATCATAGTGTACAGTGTTTAAACTGTTAGTATGCATTCTTCCACCAAGGAAAATGCGTTCTTCCTCCTAGCTCCATCCGGAAAATAAATTTCTGCAGAAAGCAAGCTTGAATCAATGTCAATATTTCTTTTACCCCAGTGATTCCAAAAGGCTATTCAAAGTTATCTTTCCTCCTTCCTTGAAGAACACATTCTGATTGATCACAACTAACAGCAAATCCCACACCTAAATCCCAAGGCACAACAAAACTGATGTTGGAATCCAACTACTCTCAAACTTTGAACTCTTTTGTGTGTTTTGTAGTAAGGGAGATTGAACCTAGGGTCATTACACTGAGCTACATGTGCAGTTTCTCTCTCTCTCTCTCTCTCTCTCTCTCTCTCTCTCTCTCTACCCCTGCCCCACCTCGACAGTATTGCTAAATCACTGAATTGCCCAGGATGGGCTTGAATTTGCCATCCTCCTGCCTCAGTTTCCTAGAGTGCTTTGACTACAGGCATGAGCATCTGCACCTGGCTCACACTTTGATGCTATACCCCATAAAGGCAAGCTTTTCAGATCATGTCACCTTAAGTTATCTTGTCTCCTTATGTCTGTCCCCAGTGATCAGGTTCACAAACAAAAATGCTACATTCGAACTCAAATCTCAAAAGCTGAATAAATAAAAGTCTGGAATAAAAACCTTGTTGCTAAAAGTTCCAAAATTTACAGAGTGTATAAATTTCAAAACACAGAAATAAAGCCTGTGTGTCTGAAATCTAGAGAACTAGAGAGATTGTGATATAGAATAGAATGAGAAACAGGCAAAGCGGGATGTGTAAACCATGGTAAAAATTTTAGATTTTCTTCTAGGTGAAATTTGAGAATATAGGAAGCCACTTAAAGAATAGAAGACACATAAACTTCTATATTACCACATTGACTGCAGAATACATGTTGGCACAGCAAAGACTGCAAAATAATAGATATGTAGGATCAGTAAATCTAGAGATGTAAAGTAACATGAAGATTATAGATAATGAAACTGTACTGTGCTTAGGATTCATAGTAAATTAGTAGAATTTAACTGTTCTTGAAACATGTTCATTTGTTTCACAGTATTATCCTCTTTACTAACTATATGTGCCCTATAAGATCATGTTGTATGCCTTAAATACATGCAATAAAATTTATCTAATAAGTATATATATATGTACCAAAAATATTTTGTTAAAAAATATCAAATATTAACAATTGTAAATATTAACAAAGATATACAACAACCAGAATTCTCAAACAGTCTCGTGGGAGTGTTAATTGATAAATTACATTGGAAAATTATTTTACAGTATCTACAAAAGCTAAGCATATGTTCCCCAGGGCCCAGCACTTCACTCCTACATATATTTCCAGTAGAAATGTGTGCTGTTCACCAACACCAAATGTAAAAGAATTTTGAGATGCCATTAATTCAATAGCCTCAAGCTGGAAACTATCCAAATTCTCATCAATACTATAGACAAAGTATAGTACATGCACACCATAAGACAAAATTAATAATCTATGACTACACAAAACAATATATTGCATGTAGCACTGAGTAAACACTAGACACAAAAGAGTATTACTGAATCAGTCCATTTAGGTGTTTCCAAAACAGACATACAATATCTATACTTTTAGGGTACAGGTATGTATAAGGGGTAGATAGTAGCTAAAAGTGAGAAGCCAGAAACTAGAAGGTAGCATGGAAAGGGAAACAAGAGTAAACTCATTAGCATTGAGATCATAGCTTAGTAGCAAAGAAGGACAGACGAAGAAGGAAGTCTTGTATCGATCAATAATTTATACTGTATATGCAAAGCACAGAATGAGAGACTCCTGCTTTACAACCAGACAGCAGTTGCAATCTGCCTTCTAGATGTCTGGTCTACCCACTCCTAGTAACGACAAACGTAATTCGTATGACAGATTACTTGTTGAAAAAAAATCTAATGGTTTATGTATTATTTTTATAGTCAAAGTATAGTTTTAATCTAGTTATTCTCTCTGAAACAACATGGAACAATCCACCCAAATGTCTAGCAAAAGCTCTTCAAAATATTGAAGATAAATAGCTAAGCTCCCGCTTAGTCTTTCTCCAGACATCTCAGCTGGTCCACTCTGCCTAGAGTCTCCCTGCCGCAGTCACCACCTCTGATAAGTTCTCATAATGTGGAAATATGAGTTCAGGGTATTTCAGAGTTGAATGATTTGAGTGAGATGCAAGAAATTATAAGCGTGATTTAAGGTAGCTTCCAAATTTTTGCTTGGTATTCTTATTTTAATTCAGTGACTTGTTTTCAGACAGGCTATTAATCTTTTCCCATCCATAAACTTTCCTTTATTTTCCATTGTTACATTCTTCTTTCATTGAAGTATAATAAAATTTTGGTCAGAGCATTTTGTAGTATTTCTTCTGTTTTTAATCATTGTTCCTTATGTTACATATATTCTTGCTCTTCCCAAAAGCATATATGGTCTATAGTATAATATAGGAAATAAGAAGCAAATTATGAATATTAAATTTAATGACCTTCCAGTTACTCAAGGTATGATTTCATAGTGGAACTGATTAAGGCATCAAATTTAGCTATTTATTTTGATAACATCTTTAAATTTCTGAACATTATAACTGAATAAAACTTCTATAAAGTTAGGTAGCTGATCTTAGTGAATTTGGCATGTTCCTTTCTAGACAGTCCAATACCACACCAGTGGCAAGTTAGCTTATCTCTCAATAGCGAAGCTTCTTTGCAAATATTTTTACAAACTTGATCTGCATAACAACTTCAATCAAAATGTTTTATTGCTTTGTGAACCCCTTGATTTAATTTACCATTCATTCTTACTTTGCAGCACAGAAATAATCCATAATAGCTATATAAATGTTGTCCCTTATGCAATCATACTTTGTACTGAATAATTTGAAGTGTCAAAAGCCTTAGACGGGTCTAGGTTGGTTACTTACTCATTTTTTAGTATTTACTTATATCAATCTTTTAAAAAAATACAGAAACTTTTTTGCTACAACCAAATTTAACCATGTGTATTCTGAATCACTGTCACTGATGCTGTTTCATAAAAATCTACTCCAACATTATGACAAGAAATCAAGAACTAAGAAGTTAATAAGATTGTTCCCTGATTACTACATAAAAGTTGGCTCCAACTGGGTGACTAAAAAACTTCACGGCCACCTATTATATTTCTGTTTGATCTCTGTACCAGTAACCTGAACCTGAAGGCAACGGGGTTTTATAGCAGAAATAAATGCTGTATGTCCATTTACTTCTATATTGCCCGAGTAAGAAATCCGAAATGTGGTATACCTGACTCCCAAACATAGGCTGAAATAGTGATGAAAAAGAAAATCTTTAGTTATTTAAACATGAAATGCTACTAACCTGAGAGACTTTAAAAGTATGCATCTTCTCATCTTTTTCACATATTGCAATAAATACAATTTCCCTAACAGGATTTCTTTTTTT
>RJWT010005482.1:6794-30990 GCA_004365215.1 Cuniculus paca | reverse complement strand
CTTTACTCTGTTTTGTTTTGTTTGGTTGTATTCTTTTCAAAATAAAAAAAATTAAAAATAAAAATTCAGGTAAATACACACAGTACTATTTGGGCTTTACGCACAAATAATCTAACATGCCTGTCCCTGAATAGGGATGCTCTTGCTAGTGATGCTGATATTTATAATATAGAATTATAAATACTGTTTCATTCACGTACACTATTTCATTGGCTCCATACTCTGCAAGGCAAGCATAGAAGCAAATACTTAACATTTTCCATAACTGAGCAAACCGAGGTATAAAAAGGATGTGTGATTTATTCAAGTCCACGTTGATAGCACACAACAGAGGTGGAATTTGAAATCAGAGTTTATTCTCCCCTCCCCCAAATCAAAGGCAGAATCACAAAATACATTGAGTGGGATGGTTATGATTTTAAAAAGTACAAGATAGTAAATGTTGGCAGCATAAAGCTGGAAGCCGTGTGTGTTGCTGCTGAGGATGTAATGGTGTGGCAGCTATAGTAAATTGCTCGGCAGCTTCTCACAAAGTTAAATATAGGTGTACCATGTCACCTAGGAATTACACTGCTAGGTATATATCCCAGAGAATTGAAAACAAAGACTTGGCACACCTGTGTTCACATCCCCTTTTTTGACAGCAGTCAAAATGTGGAAACAAGGCAGTCATTCATCAATAAGTGAGTGAATAAACAAAATGATGAACACATATAATAGAATATTATTCTACTGTAAAACAAAACAAAATCTGATACATGGCAACACAGATGAACTATCAAAATACGTTAAGTTCTATAAGCAGATACAAAAGGACAAACGTGATTCCATTTATATATGAGGCACATAGATAGGAAAATTCAAAGATACAGAAAGTAGAAGGGGTGTTACCAGGGGTAAGGAGGGGAATAAGAAATTCCTCTGTGTGTGTGTGTGTGTGTGTAGCAGTGAGAATTAAACCTAGGACCTTAGGTATGCTGGTCAAGTGCTGTGTACTGCCAAGCTATATCCCAGCCGAGGAGGGAAAGGTAGGAATTCAGTATTTAATGAGTATAGAGTTTCTGTTTGGGATGATTAAAAAGTTCTGGGATTAGTGGTGATGGTTATATGACTCTGTGAATGTATTTAATTCACTAAATTGTACATTTAATAATAAAAACATAGTTTCATGTTGCATAATATTACTGCAATAAAAAATATTTTTTAAAAACCAGTGAACAAATATTCTGATGGCTTTTTTTTACCCTGCATTTCCAAACCAGGAAACTGAGTTTATTATGGGGGATTAGGGGACTTGGTCCTATTCCAGGAAAATCGTAACAGGTGGATGTAGCATATATTTTCAAGGTTATTTCTTACCAGTCTCGAAATGCCTCATGTTCTAGAGAGCTTTCATGGTCAGCAATAAAGTGGCACAAGAAAGACCAATTCCACAGCAATCAGGGATTTAAAAGTGTATGTTTTATGTCTGTATGAAGATGCATATACCTAGCATGAGAGGTGAGAAGCGATGCAAATGGAATAGGGTGATTTGAGGCATTTCTCCTTGGCATAAGTTAACTATAAGTTATTTTTCTATAGAAGAAATAAACTAGAATAAATATAAAGTTTCACATAAGCTTTTCACAGTTTTCATCCTTTATACAAACTCATCAGATATAGTCTATAAATTCACTTCCTTGAGATTTTTTCTGTTTAAAAAATCAAATTGTATTATTTAACTCTATTGCAAAGAACATTTCAAAAATAATCTTTGATGTTCAGCTAGTGTGAGTTCTCACAAAAGATATTAATGGAGATAGTAAGGCAAATAATCCATCGTATTTCTCTATAATGCTTTAAAATATCCCGCAGCACTTGCTTAAGGTAAGTGAAGTTCTTCAGTGTAATTTCACATGCTTTTTTAGTTCATACTGCACTTTTAACTCATAAAAAAGTTTCATTTTAAGTTTTTCTGATTTTCCTTTGAAAAGTTCAGGTTTGTGGCCTATAAAATACTTTTCTATTTCATAGGTTACTTTATACATCATATTTCTGAAAAATACATAATAATTGAACCCATTAGTTTTAAAACTGTGATTCGCATATAGTAACAATTATGTGAAATTGTCATGGCAACAGGATAGTAGTGAGGAGCACTGGTGCTGGAGTGAGGCTCTGTAGATACGAGTCCTAGTTCTTTTACTCAGTAGTTAAATGTGACCATAGGACAGGCATTTGACCCCATTATGCATCATGAAGTTTATTCATCTGTAAATGCAGCAGATAATAATATCTGCTGTATAGAAGTGTGAGAAACTAAATGAGTTAATATTTGTAAGGCCCCCCAAAAACACTATTTAAATATTTATTTAATAAAATAATGTAAGTTAGCTCTTTTTCTGGACTTCATGATTTTATTTTTCTATGTGTTAAATGGAGATCTTTAACTCAGAAGTTTATATTAACATTACTGAAATGTCAGTAGTCACAGTGGCTTGGAAATTCTTTAGGAGAAAGGTGATAGAAGTTACTATTTATTGTGTAATTACCAGTGTGTCAGAATGCATTGTCAAAGGAAAGAACAACTCTCAACAAATACAGAGTGGTGGGAGTTTTATCACACACCTTGGTTTATTTTTCACCTTTGCCATACCTAGGAAAGTAAGCCTTTTCACAGTAAAAGGTATCAAATTAATCATCATGACTCCACCAACTCTTGACATAATAATTAATCCATATAAATTACCCAAAGTGATATTAAGATATAATTTATATAATCCGTGATGTGAGAAGTCAATTGTTTCATTATTCATCATCCATTATGGAATTTTGATTTAATTTAGTTTGTTGTACATTACTTTACTGCTCTATTAACTTAATGATTTGAGCAATTATTTATAGTTTGTGATATTAGGTACTAGGTTTAGTGTACATTACTAGATAATTCATGATGAAATAATGTTTATGGATATTATGGAAAATTCTCCTAATCTGAATGTTGTATGCAGTTTTATTATAATGCATTTTCTTTCGACAGAATTTGTGTAAAAACTGAATGTAATTCTCCATTGACAGTAGTATCATGGTTATCAATACTATTTCACATAGAATAGTGGCTAATAGGTTCTTGGCACTCTTTTATTACATATTTATGAATTTATGATACTCGAGGATTCTAATGAACTGAAAAAAATCCTTTGATACTCTACCATTGTTTATTTTTCCATCATCAGTCCATTATTAGTCTCATTCTATTGATAATTTTACTGTTAGAAACTCTTCATAGTTATTTTGGTCCTGACTTTATAGCATGTCCTCCCTTTGTTCCTAGGAATTACAGTTTGAATAGTATTATTTATTCGCATTTGTTCATGTGGATTTCCTTCACCATTTCTCGCTGGACATGTAGATTAGACTGACAAAATGCCAACCAACGGCTGTTTTTTAGGAAAAGAGATAAATCCAATGCACAGTTTCTGATTTTACTGTTCCTAATTTCCAAAGCTAAAAAAAAAAAAAAGACACAGTTGTTGGCAGATCTGTCCTGAATGAACCTGAAGTTTGTGGTAATTAAAATTAATTTCATTAAACTGATTGGCTTGGGAGCCACTTAGGGGATGAGTAAAGCACACTTCTGGGTACGTTTGGGTGGATCACAGAGGCATGACTTTGGGTGCTATGTATGGTTCCTTGCTTTGTCTTCTCTGTAACAGCTTATCTGGCTGCCATGAACTAAGCTTCTTTCCTCTACTGGGCCCTTCTGCCTTATAGGAGGCAGTCAACTGTGGACTCAATCACCTGAAACCCTGAGCCAAATTAAACTATGCCAGTAATTGGTTAACAGGAGTGTTTTTGAAAGATTTTGAAATGCAGGCTAGAAAACCCTCGAACGTTGTAAGCAGAGTTTTAATGGGTGATCTTGGTCGCAAGTCAGAAGATCAAATGGGTGATAGGAATGCAGTGGTTAAGCTTATTTGTCAGCTTAATTGGCTTGAGAGCCACCTAGGACAGGGTTCACCAACCTCTGGGTCATGGCCTGTTAGGAACTGGACCACACAGGGGGAGGTGAGCTGCTGTTGAGTTAGTGAAATGCTATCTATTTGCAGTCACTCCCCTTGCTTGGATAGTGCATTACTATCAAGTTAACTGTGGCGTTAGATTCACATAGGAGCACAAAACTAGTTATTAACTATGCATGTGAGGAACCTAGGTTGCATGCTCCTTGGAATCATCCTGAACCCATTCTCCCTCCCTTGTGAAAAAATTGCTTTCCATGAAACCACTCCCTGGTTCCTGAAATTAGAGACCGCTGGCCTAGGGGATTAGTACATCACACTTCTGAATGTGCCTCAGTGGATCATGCAGATGTGACCTTGGCTACTAAATATAATCTCTGGCCTCTTTCTGGCACTGTCCCCCTCCTCTTCTCTGGCACCATTAACTAAGTATCTTTGCTGTGCCATGCCCCCCTGTCATGATGTTTCTGCCTGGGAGCCAGCTATTCATGGACTGAGTCTGCTGAAATTGTGAGCCAAATTAAACCTCTCCTCCTTTTAAATTGTGAGCGTCAGACATCGTGTCTCAGTGATGGGAAAGCTGACTAATACAAAGATACTTATGATCTTTATCTATCTGCTTTATTGTAAATATTCATGCATTTTACTGTGTAAATATTAATGGTTTGTTTACTGGATGCTGCACAAGGTCCTGATGGAGATGTTATACAGTATATTATACTATGCTGTCTTTCTAAAATCTGGGCAAATCATATACTCCAAAACACATTTGGCTGCAAGGGGTACATGTAACCTATAATCACAAGCACTGTATGGCCTAGGAATATAAACATTCTGTAATTAATTATGAATGTTAGTTTTGATCCTTTTCTTTTAGATTATCTATATTCATAAGACATCAATATTATTAAATTATAATCAGTACCTCCAATATCCTTGAAACAGATAATTATCGTTAATGTGGCTCATCAACTTGTTTTAAATATTCGACTGGCTTCACATGTTACGGGGAGTGATGGTGAATTCTAAATTAACATGAGCTACTTAAAGAATTTCATGAGATTTGAGTAAATGACTATGTAGAATGATTTGGGATACTAATATCATATGCTGTATCTATATTCAGATTCAGGTGAGGTTCTATAATCTCTCCTCAAAATCTTGGGAAGAGATCTTTTTATATGAATTGTATCATTGTTATAGTAGCATTTTTCATGTAGGATAAATTACTAACCATGTAACACTTTAGTGAATGATGTTAATGCTAAGTTGCTTGTAACAGTCTAATTTTTAATTATTATCTTTAGGTATTTACTACCAGGGAGTACCCAATTCTTCATGAGAACCCCGACCTACAACATGAAATACAACACATCTGGAATGACTCGATCCAGTGTTTTGTTTACATCCCGATATGGCCATTTGTGAAATCAAAGGGAAGATTGCCGTAGGTTATGCGTAATTGTAATTCATTTATTTCCTCAAGTTGAAACTGAAAAGAAAGTGACCGTTAAGTGCTGTTTTATGTATATATGACATGTATATGTGTGAAAATACATACACACATTCACTTAACATATATATTTATTATAATATATGCAAGAATTAGCAGAAAACTGAATATAAGAATTAGCCTTTCTGAAAATGTAATAAACTATGTTAAATTGTTTACACAAATATGTGAATGTCTACAGTTTGCTAGGTTTATAATTGAATCCTTCCTGCTAGGAATGTTATTTTTGCTGCAGAATATATAAAAAAGAATTGATATTGAAGATCCCATTACAGTGTTAAACTATTTTTTAGACAACAGCGCTTTTGACCTAAACCATTAATAGTATAATACTTTATTATTTCCTTTATTCATGCTAGCCATTTAGAACAAAACACAAGATTTAGAGGCCTGGTGTTCCTTGATGATAGGATTAAATATAAAACGGGTTTATGATTATTATATCACGCTGTACATTACTAGAAGAAATTCCAGCCTGATTCTCCAACATTTTAATTCCTCTATGTGAAAATACAGCTACTTGTAATAATGTGTATTTTAATGTAGTAAGATCATATGATCTAAAGTGGAAGACAATCCAGTTGGTTAAAAGTAAAATGTAAATTCACATTTATCTTTACTCTTCATAGGGAGTCACATAGAGGAATAGAAAAATACAGTACTGACAGAATCTTCCTATATGACTTTTGTCTCATGCCACTCATTTTTATTTGGAAAATATCTTTGATGGACTGAATATATGGTAAAATATAATTCTCCTTCAGAAGAGTTGATACTTCAAGCTCATTTTGATGTTATAGGATAATATGTTACACTTACTAAATCTCACAACGTTGAGGCCGATTTCCATTTGATTCTCATTGTACCACAGAAAATACTCTACATGATTGTGAACAGAAGATTCAAATGACATGTATTATTCGCCATTGAGTTACACTTGAAGGTTTTTTTAAAAAATCAATGTACAGCATCATTTTGTCCAATGTTATCATGAATAAATTTCATAGCAATTTACGTCTTTTTCTTGTTTACAGTTTTTTAAAACCAATGAGTGAGCTTTCAGTTTTTCATAAAAATATAAATAGTGGTATTGAGTGAGCTCCCTAGAAAGACCAATATTCACCTTTTAGAAATGTATGTAAACTTTTTTCTCAAATGGATTTTCTCATAGATAACAATTATTTATAAAATTCATGAATGCTTTAACTCCTTTTAATATCATAAAAGCTATTTCCACTAAGTCAAGTAATGGCCCAAAGCAGGAGAACTGCGGCAGGGGAATAGGCCTGTGTTAGTTCACAGGTTGGAGAGCAGGTAACCCAAAGTTGGAAGTTGCATCTGTTTTGATTTTAAAGCCATTTTCTGAGAGAGTGTTAGTCCAAGCTAATTGGATTTTTCCTAAATTATTACTAGTTACTCAATTCTTTATGACTGCCTACCATCCACATTCCAGGGGACATTTTCTTACTGGTTCAGTTTCAAATCATCTGCTGTTGTCTGTGGAAGAAGGATAAGGCTGCAGGATGAAGGAAGTTAGTGTGGTATATGTGACTCCATAAATTCTTAAATGTGTTGCAGATATCTTAAAATAAATAATGCAAAATTGGGATATTATGAAATTAATATATGAGAACGATCAACAATAAGTCTGTGTATGGAGTAATTTTAATCATTTGTTTTTTTAATTCATGATTTGATCATAATGTAGACACAACTTGAAATGACTGGTAAATAGTATAAACCCAGATTATTGGCCATTTACATACTTTTAGCTTAAATCCAAATGGTTCTTTAATTTGCTAGACTGCTTTGGAACTTCGGACTTTTGTTGCACATGAATGAAATTTTATTTAAAACAAATGAGAATATACAATAGTGGGAGGAATTTTCCTCCAGAAATACACACACATACACACATGCACATGCACATATATGCACAAATTGAAAACTATGAGTAAATTTAAATATTTAAAACTACGCAATGTTTGATGAACAAATTTCATTTCTCTAGTTACTTAAGTCCAGCCTTATTTTAAGTGCTATAATTTTATTACTCACATTTGTCTATTTTTACTGATCTAGTTTGATATGGTGAAGATATGCATAAAAACCATGTGCTCTTTATTTATATACTACCCACTATACTATGGACTATGGCTGCTATAGTGCCATTCTTAATGAGCAACTGAGAGAGGACATAGTAATGAACCAAGGAGGTATCTAGAGGCTATAGATATCTTTTAGAGGTATAAAATACTTCTTGGCTTTGACTATAAATTTTTTTCATAGGATTAAAACATATCAGCATAAGTGATAGTGCAGGTCTTACTCTCCCTTTCTTTCCCTCGAAAGAAAGAAATAGCTAATATATTTGAAAAGCTGTGAAGCTATCTAATCTCATCAGAGGTTTCAGAAGGTAATTTGTTCACTTACAATTGAAATACAGTTTCATTCTGCTATAGGAAAATATACCCCTACTCATTTGGTAAATCTTAAGAGAAAGTCTTTTCTAAAATTAAGATTGGGATGATTTCCAGAATTGTCTAAGAAGCAACCTTCATATTTTAAATCAGCACCCACAAATAAAGTCTGAGACTACAAATGAGTTTTCACCTTGAATAATCCAGCCTTGTGTATTAGTTACCATTTCCTTTATATGATTGGTCAAAGGTACTATTCTGCTTTGTACATTGATTAGTTTTACTAGCAACAAGTTTTATTTCATTAGCATTTTATTAACCTTGAATATGTAAAACTGAAATTGTAACAAGATAAATATGGAGATGACATGAAGAACCTTTGTCTAGCACATAGTTGAATATCTCTTGTTACCCATGAGAGACAAAGATCATACAGATTTTATCATGTGTCTAAATTAGGTCTAAATATGCAAAATATTTCCACTAGTTTCTTCTCTCTAAAATTAAAATGAAATGAAACCCAGTCAAGAAAACCCTTTGTTTTCATCTTACAGTCATGCAAAATTAGATAATGGCAACTTCCAGTCATCAAGAAAAGGATTTCATTTTCTCTTTTTAACTAGGCGAGTAGCTGAGTATGAAATTTAGTTACCTAACTTGAAATTTCAGAGATTTTAATATAAATTAATCCAAATGCTTCCTTTAACATATCAAAGTCATGGTGTGTAAAAACTCTTAAGCCTAAATTTGTATATTACTGAACCTTGTCAAAGTACCAAAAATTGATACTTGCATAAACTTCATGATTTAAACTTCTGTAAAGCACTGATTGAGTCTTAAATGTATATTCTTTAAAAATAAATAGGAAATACCTCAAGTGACAGAAATATTTTCCTTTTATGTTTTGTAATTCTAACTTACAATTTGAGTCTTGGTTTTCTTGATTATGAGAGTTAAACAATAAAAAGTATAACTATACAATTTCTTGTGATCCTGTGACCTGATAATTTTTGAATATCTGCTTTTCTCTTAAAATGGAAAAATTTAAGTTTTCAAGGGCTATGTTATCTAAATCTTAGTTATTATTTAAATGGTCTGACTGATGGTAACATAAATAAATTGAAAATTTAGAAGTATGTTCATGATGAAAATTTTATTCCTTATGCTACTTCTTTTTCTTCTCCTTCTCTAACTTTCCTTTGAACTTTGCATGGAAAAGAAAAGAAATCCTGCCTTTTAAACATTATTTTTCCTTGAAGTGTCTGTGGTGTGCTTTTTTTTGTCTGGGCAACAATAAAATTTAGACAAACTATGTTATTGCACCAAGTTCAGTTTGCTTAAAGTTTTAGGAACCAGGTTGAAGCTTCTGTGCCTAAAATGTCATCAATTTTCTGGATCCATATAAAGCAAGATATATTGCTACAAATAACAGTCTACAGCTCTAAAATTGGTATAGTAAAATGGAATGCATAGTTTGAGATTGCTGCCCTTTGTGATGGGTTTGATGGTTTTTTGGTGTATCATAAATAGGTATATAGTCTATTGAAAGAACATTACTCAGGTTACATTCTATATTAATGGAACTATATTATATAAGAAGGGTTTTATAAAGCTTTCCTGTTATCCCCATGTAAGATATTGGTAAAGACATCATTCAATAGACTAATAAATTCCTAAATTAGTAAGAAGGCTTACCTCAGGAATGTAATCACGTGATGTAGATATTTCTCTTTCAAATGCTAACAATTCTTGGTCCTGAGCTGTTCAGTTCAAACAGTAACTACTGTACCTGCTGCAACATGTGAATATTAATGGCTTTGTAGCTGATTCTGGGTTTGAGGATTAGTTTGAAAGCAAAACATTTGCTAACATGAATCATGACTCAAATTATCCTCATGTGCTTTACTACCTGTATACGAATACAAATATTGTTATGGAGAATATGCTTGAAATGTCGACACAATGTGCAGTTAGCATTGTCATGCTCTAGCATGCGATATCTGTATGGTGACATTATTTCAGCTGCTCAGATATGTTACTGTAATAAAAATGTTTAACATAAGAAAGTGATAATATGTCATCAAGTGCTTATTTCTGTTTCAAACATACATACACGTAGATTTTAGTAATAGTAGAGATTGACAGTCAAGCTTTTTAAGTGATATGTTTGCACAGTAAATTTTGCTGATATTCAGACAATTATGTCATGGAGATAGTGCTACCTGCTGTTAAGGTCAGATCAAGAAAACAAAATTGGTTCAGTTACTCTCTTAGCTAGGCAGACGGCAGAATGTTTTAAAATTTAGGACACGTCTTTCTAGAATCATGAATTATAACAACAGCATTGCCAATCTGATTAGAATTTTTGTCAGCATCTCAGGTATGCATGTCATTTTTTCAGATATTTATAATATCATCCTTAAAACAATATACTAAGCTTCAAAAGGAAATATATCTTTGTATTCTTGTTGTTCATAACATTATTCTTTAAAATTATATATAATAAACTTAGAATGGCTTTCCTTTATTCATTTACTTACTTCAGTATGGTGCTGGGGATTGAACCCAGGACCTTACACATGCATGAATGTATTCTACAACTGAGCTACACTCTCAGCCCAGAATAGCTTTCCTATAAAGAAAGGTAGCGCTTCAGATAAAATTCTATTGTGCAGTCAGTACTTTTTAGTATGCATACCTTGCTTTTGTAATTGACAACCAAATGATATAAAAGTTG
Organism: Cuniculus paca; assembly: GCA_004365215.1. NCBI lineage: Eukaryota > Metazoa > Chordata > Mammalia > Rodentia > Cuniculidae > Cuniculus > Cuniculus paca. Next base: position 20,322 of record RJWT010005482.1, on the reverse strand, counting down.
ACTTTAAATAGAAATAATTTTAAAATGCATACTATTTTAATAAATTAAAATATTCCATAGACTATTACAAAGAGTGTTTGAATACTTTGACTCTTTTCAGTGACAGATAAAGATGAGATAGGTCAATGTGTGTGGTTTTATATCTATTTTATCAAATTAATATATGTCAAGTTACTTATACAATTCATGTATAATTCCATTTAACTGAATGCCTGAAAATTTCAAAATCAAAACATTTTGAAATAATTTCTAGTGTTAAAAAACTATAATGTCTTTGAAACAAAATGAACAATAAACTTTTGTAGAGTGTAAGACAATATACTTTTAACCTGGAGAGAGTATGTTTTTAATGATTATTTGTCATATATGTAGTGTATGATGGCTACAGTGCCCATTACCATGGTTAGGTAAATTGGAAAACATTGAATGTAAAAATTGGAATGAGTTTTTGTACTTCCAGGGCCTCTCAGAGTCTTCAGTGTCCTGAGATCTATCATGAATATCCAGAAAGGAAACGGGATAAAGCTTAGTGACAGTGTGTGCCCGACATGTCCAAGGACCTGGGTTCTTCTCCAGTACCATGAAAACCAACTCAAAAATCAAGTCTCCACAAAGTGACTAGAATATACGTTAGTTCCAAAGTAATAGTTTTTTATTGATTAAACTTTGAAAAACACCATACTGCCCCTGCTTCATTCACTAATAAAGTAACCAGCATATTTATCAGTATTCATTGGTGATATAAACACGAACCCTGAGAATTAAACCTAATGCAAGAAATATAGTAGGACATGTTGGTTGAGAATTTGATCGATGATAGAGTATTTAATTAAACCAGAGTTTCAAGAGGGATAGCTTCAGGCCAGGAAGGGTAGTCATAGATAAAAGTAGAAATAAATTTGATTATATATTTGCAACACAATTATAATATGCAAAGTTATGTAAAATGCTTAAGAATATGGTCAGAATGTGATCCAAGCCTTTATTAAAATATATTAATAATTTATTGGATATTACATGGTAAAAAGTGTTAATGAAGGATTTAAAGTTACCCATCAGGAGATAAGAACTTTTCATTACATCATGATAAATCTAGAAGACCTAAGAGCATATTCCTGTAAAAACAACAAAGCCTTCTGCAGCTGACCTACAAAACTGGAATTCATTCAGAACTTGCAATATTGTTTGTGCAAAACAATGTTTATCATGTAATTTTTTGAGCAAGTTTTTTAAAGTAACATGGTAGGTACTTTGCAAACCTTAGTAAGTTTTATCATGCTCTCATTTGTTTTATCCCATGTAAAATGTTGCTTAATAGCTCTCTTTCAAAATACCGTAAATCTACCATTTATTATATTATAGGGAATATACCTATATTGAATGGTATTACAGTGACCAAAACTGAAATAGTTTACACAGCTATCAAAAATACTGAGATTTTTGTAGACTGAGTAGTGTCTTGGACTGTTAAGCAGAAATGGACATTCACCATTTTTAAAACGTTATTAAGGCTGTCTTCAGTATTTGACATACTAAAAAAATGAGTCGTAAATTCCAACTGTTGTCTAAGAATAGGTACAAATGGACATAAACCCTTTGAGTATTAAATAGGTACTGTAGTGACAAAAATTTTCAAAAGTAACCACAAAACCATATAGTTAAGCTTTGTTTTATTACACCTCTGTTGCTGTTCATGTTAGAATAATTTTAAAATGATTGAGAAATATAAAATTCTTAAACTCACAGCATTTTGTTACAGCAGTAAAAATTTAATTTGTATATATTCATAATATATCTGATTTAAAAGAAAAGTGTATGACACAGCATATATGAAAAATCAACAGTGTATAAACCTTAATACAATCTAAGAAAATACCATTTCAGCATATTACCTCATTTTCATTAACATGATGAAAATGTGAATACAGACAGTCAGTCCTTAGGCTAAGAATAGGTACATCATCAAAACCTAATATCATTTTAACTTAAATTGGTATTTGTTCAGTAAATGTTCTATATCATAATGTGAAAACTACAAAGGAAAACTCAAATTTAGTGAAGAAATTGAAGGGACTTTTAAAAATAAGCAAATTTAGCTAATTCTATTGTGTTTTAACTTCATAAACTGAGCAATAGACTTGTGAAACATTTACTACAAACAAAGAATAAATACTTTCTTCAGCTATGACCTTGATTTTGTATTTTAGCTTCAGGCTGTATAGATATTACTTATATACCCTTTTCAAATATTTTCTTCCGTTTATGTTTCCAAATTTCATTTTATTCAAGTCTGTGTTTTCTCACACAAAACACTGCTACATTGTTCTCAAAAAATGCTAAGTAAATCTTGCCTTTTTAAAAACCAAAACATTGAGTTCTTGATTTATTAGAGTGAACAGAAAAAGCAGAGGCAATTGCATATCTGCATGATTATTTACATGTTTGGACTAATTTTTTTTTTTTGCAATGTGACCCACTCCTAGCATCTTGTTTCTTTGAGCAGCAAGTAAATGATTACTTCTTTATGTTCAGTGGCCACAAAGAACCTCTCAAGTGTATGTGTCCCAGTAAATCACAAGAAACCCACTGTACAACCTGGAATGTTCTAATGTTGATTTTGCTTCTTCCTACACATGCTAGAAATTTCTACTGCATTGTGCAGATCTGACTTAGGTATCTAATGTTATTTGGGGGATTTAGGGTTTTTAACTGTTGCATATCACCATCACACTTTACCAAGTGGTCCCAAAGTTTTGGAGAATTAAAACAAAGCTCCTTACAAAGACTGTAATTTCTTTGTCTCTTTTTCTTTTGTAGCAGTTAGTATTTTGGATTAGGAAGTAATCTCTAATTCTAGTGGTTCTATAAACTAGGTAACACAGGGTCTTTGTTTCCTAAAAATAAATGCCAACTTGGTACATACGAGTTTTGTTTTGAGAAAACTACCAAACACTAGTCTCTGCAGTAATCCATTACAGTGTCTTCATTGTATGTAACAAATATCTGACCTTGGATCAGAAAAGTTCTACTTTGTGATTCAGTCTGGTAGGAGTCGTTGCTGGGTGTAAAAATCTGGACTAAGGAAAGGTGTTAATGGATGCTCATCATCTTCATCCATTCAGTCACGTTTTGGATGCACACTCAATTCCAGACAGTGTGCTCTGGGCAAGGCAGTCCGAGCTGTAGGGTCACATTGGCTGGCTGACTGTGAGTCACCATCCACAGCGCAGAGCAGCTTCCCTGGCTTTCAACATGGGTCACAGGTCACGAGCAGAGTGCAGTCCCCCAGGAGGGCATCAGCTGCAGGACTCACCTGAGGTGTGTCAAGCTCCTTGTTGTGACTGTCAGCCTGAAATGGGCATGGTAGATGTAGGAGACAGGTGCCTCAGAGGAAGGTGCCCTGGGGTGGAGGAGGTGGAGATGGGAATGGGAAGGGTAGGTTGTCCCTGATGTCCCTGTGTGTAAAGAAGGCTGAAGGGGACACAAGGGTGTGGAGAGAAGGTGAGTTCAGTTTGAGATCTGCCAGGACTTTTCTATCCAGGTGACTCTTCACATGCAAGATCGCAAAGTAAGTTCAAAGTTAGATTGATAGTAATTTTAGTTAAGCCTAAAACATCTTTTTTATTAATTCCAACAAAGTAAGGTGGTGGTAAAAGAGCAGCTCAGACACCAAATGACCTGAATTTCAATTCATTGGTGCCTCAGGCAAATGTTTCTCCATGAGCTTCAGTTTCATTATAATAAAGTAGGGCTTTCTCTAGAGTTCTATGGAAGGCCTGTAGAATGGGCACACTCCTTCCAGTGACTGTCTCTTCTTACGTAACTCCACATAAGGCCTTTCCCCACCATGCGCAGGGAAACAAGTGTGTTAAAATTTTTAAGGGCTGGTATCCCCATATGGATGCACTCCAGTTGCCCCAGTACCTTGTGCTCTAGCTCCTTCTTTCTCTTATAGGCAGCATGTTGGTCGTGGACAAGGGGATGGTTTGGTTACTTATCCCCCTCAAAGTTCCTCTAACCATTGAGATCCCAGTGCATGAATAGAAGAAAAAGCTATCTGTAAGGTTCACCCTGCAGTGTATTCTTAGGGAACACTAATTATAAACATCATAGAATTACCACATACATCCCTTTTCTGAAACTAGAAGGTAGCACTTAAAAATGATAAAGCTTCTAATTGGCAACTTCTGATTTTACTCAGCAGGTCTTGATTAATGTAAAAGTGGTCAGTTGTTAGCACCAGGTACACTAAGGCTAGACTGTCAAGTGCTGTAGTTTTGTGTGCTCAGTGGGCAGAAAGAACTTGTTTTCTAGGTGGGGAGACACATAATCACTACTAAGTGACTACCTGCAATCAAGTGGTTAGAGGGAGACCTGAGGCATTTGTGGAGGTGTAGCAGAAAGCATGAGGATCCTGTGTGGGAGAGCTGGGACAAGTTACTAGAACACTTCTGGTGGCTTTTGATGTTTGAACAAAAAGGAAGGTTCTCGACATACAGAATATCACAGCAAAAGAGGACTAGCTTACATAGGAGAAAGGAATACTAAGTGCACCTGAGTGTGGCTTGGGGTGTGCTGCTGTTGTGGTTTCAATGTGGTTTGTCTTGCAAGCTTGGCCTTTAGTATGATGATGTTAAAAGATGATAGACCCTGTAAGAGGCAGAGCCTAATGGAAGTTCATGGGGGGATTGTGGGAATTCTGGACCCCTGGTGTGGAAGACCATCTGGACAACTTTCCTTGAATACAGAGCAATTACCTCCACTTTGGCTAAACCTGGCCTAATCTCCATGTACTGATATGTACAGAGCTGGCTAAACTATTTCCTTTGCCCTTCAATTGCTCTAAGCAATGTAAATAGGGCTAGCTGAGGTGCTGATGCATACCCTTTAAGCCAGGGGACAGTTCTGTTTCTTCACCTCAATATCTCCTTCTAAATGGTTGAGCCCAGTGGGATGGCAGAGCCACACAGCTCCAGGGCTGTCAACTGGATTTGAGCCTCGAGATAAGAGGCTATGACTTCCCATGGAAGAAAAGGTTTACATATCAGAGCTGAGGCACCACCCCCTAAACATTACTATGTGCTTCCTGCCTTAGAGCTAGTCCGCTATGAACTGAATCCTCTAAGAAGCATGAACAAAAGTAAGCTCTCTTTCTTTAAATTGTGGGTGTCAAGAATTGTACGTCATTGAAGAGGAAGTGACTAAGACAGGTGTATGTAAGGAGCTCTATCCAATGTTCTATTATTGTTAACATGGAACAGCTCCATATTTAATGGGGGGTTCTGGCTCTGCTTCCCAAATGGAATAACCCAGTTGGTATCAAGTATAGTGAGTACATTATTTATCAGAAGGATATACATAGGGGTATATGGTAGAAAGAGGCCAAGCCAGTGCAAGATTGAGATTTATCATTGGAAAAGATTCCTGGATTTTGTGTAGTTTTTTTCTTTAATGCAGACAGGAAATGTGTAATATGGTGGCCACAAGACTGGACTCAGGAGCTGAAATGCCAAGGTTCAAATCCCAGCTGCATCTCTTACTAATGCTCTGACCCTTGGTAAAGTAATTAATGGTCTGTTTCTCCTTTTCCTTATCTATGAAATGCTGTTGATAGTGATAGTACCTACAGGGTTGTTATGCAGGTTGATTTGTGCATTTCTGAAGTCAAGGAGATTGTCTCACTTTCATTCTCCTTGATAGAGAACGTTCAAAATAACTGTACCCAGAGGTCAAGTTTTTTATTTTATTAAATAAGTACCTTATTGATGTGGTGCAGTTTTTTAGTGGTTATTTTTATCATGTGGTTTCACAATAGATTCTGATTATATGTTGTATTTAAAACTGATTCTCAGACATCTTCAACTTAATGACTTGTAACATTGAAGATCACATTTCCATTGATCTTTGCTTCATGGTGATTCTTTCTTTCTGTTACCGATATGGTGATTTTTCTGTTCTTCTGCCAATAACACTAGAAATGACCTTATATCATCAGATATCTTCATTCTGAGGTTTAAATGATACACAGGCAACTTGCTGTTCAATGATTATATTTTCTCTAACATCTTTTCATCTAAAATATGCTATTTTTTTTGGTTTTCATTAGGAGAAAATACATGAAAAGATGAATTTTAAAGGCTCTGTTTTTGCCTTTGATGGCTGTTAATGTTTATCAGTGGCTCAGCCTTACTGTTGCTGTCACTGACACTGTTGAAGCTATTTAGCTTAACCGTTGCTCAATTAGTCTCTTTTCATTATTTATATGTAATCATTAATTAATTAATTAATATTATATTCTCTTCAACAGAATAGTCACCTTGAGGCATAACATATTTAAGAGGGTCTTGAGGGCATAGGCAGACGGAAATAATAATCAATCAAACCTTCCCTCGATAGTCCTCCCCACACAGCTAGCTGTGCCTAATGAAATGTAAGCTACTAGACCGTGCACTGCAAGTTCATTTCCACACTTTTGACATATGTGAGCTGCAGAAGACTGTGATGCTTTAGAAGTTAAATTTTCATGTCTTAGTCACAGGAGGTCCTAGTCTAAGGTTTGAAGCACCATTATAGTCATTTTCTTCCCAAGGTTGTTTTGCCAAACTGAATGGTGTATGTCTCAAGGGAAAGGAAGATTTTAAAATGTCCATGAGTATTGATTTTTAAAGGCATAACTTAGGACTTGGCAGACTTGGCTTATGAAACATTTTCCAATCTTTACCAACTAAACTTTAACTTATATCTTTTATATCTTCATTTGTAACATTGAACATCCACACCATCAATCTCATATTGAAATATAAAAGCATAGAGAACATTCTTTCACTTTGATTGGTTGTGGTGTTTCCCAGAACTTACACAGTCCTGTTTACTACTGTGGAGAAGTGGTTAAGAACATGGCTGGGATTCCTTTCTGGGAAGACTCTTGATTTGAAGGAGAGGGAATCGTAATTGTGAACAGTGTCTATTCTAGCAATAATATGCTATATGTGGATGAATGTATACGTGTATGAAAGAGGGAGGAAAGATGCCAGTTTCGAGATACTACCCTGACTTTAGTAGTGCTTTTTGTTTACACGATGTTCAGTATGTAGTGACTTCTCCTGAATTCTTTATTTAGAGTTTATATTCACAGCAGTTAGGAAAATTTTGTTAATTATATATTTATTGTCATTGGTCAAAGGCAAAGGTCTTCTTTCTTGGCTTGTTCTTTGGCATTTCTAGCATCGTACTGATATATCATTAAGAATCAGTCCACACACACACACACACACACACACAAAGTGCTTTTTTACAATGTTTCCTAATTTCTGTAGTGTAAACACTCCCACCATGACAGATTTCATCTGTCAAAATTATGTCACTGAACTTGGAGTTGGAAAAATAATATACACAGTTAGCTCTTGCAAGCTGGTATCAGCTGGCTTCCCCATGCAACAGGTTCTGATACTAAGATTGGTTATCTCAAAAAGTTTTTTTTTAAAATTTCTTTACATGTTTGGACTTCTGCTACCACTTATGCCTACCCAGTAACCTTTTCTTCTTTTAATGGATCATAATTTGTTTCTGAAAATCCATAATATAGAGCATTTGGGTGACTTCGCTCATGTTTGCACCTTTTTTGTGCATCAGGTTTTCAGAGCCAAATTACTTAGTACCCTAATGGTCCTCTTTGTATGTGGTACTTTGTTTATCAGAAAATGAAATTTCCTGTAGCCCATGAATGAGACATTTGAGTGTGTACTCCAACTGGCTTTTAATTCACTTCAATTTAGAAACTCAGAATCATTTCAAGTACTTCTAGCTTTTCTGAGGTTAGCAATTAGCACTTTAATTTGTGCAAATGGCACCGACAATGTTGTATCAAAACAGACTATTTCTCTTAACAAGAAAACCTTTAAAAAAGTTTTTTAAAAATCAGTGGCAATCAATTTGAACAGTACTACTTTTTCACCAAGAGAGAGCAACATAAGCACACTTTACAAAAATTCATTGCCGTGGCCATTTTCCATTGTAAGCAGTAGACTAGCATCCATGTCTTATTTAGGAATCTATTACTTTACCTACCTCAAATGTGATAGATGAGGTGCACCGATTAGTTAGGGCTATGGCAATTGATGATGCATTCTAAAGAGATCATATTTTGTCTTTCGTTATTTTCTATGCACATGTGCTTTTTCATTATGATTTCATTCATGGTCTGTGTTTATGAGTTTCTAAAAATGGATATTGTTTTTCCTGGCAGAAAAGGCTTTCAACAGGACACAATTTTCCCCATCTGGTTTAATGAGGTTAAGAAAAATTGCAAGAGTTTTAAATGTGTGAATGGTGTATTTTTAATTTTAGTCTTGTTTTAAAATAATAAATGTACATGATATCTAACTTTTAGACAATAAATATGACTGGTGATTTTCTTTTAAGATAATTTCAGTATTTCTCACTGTAATGGCAACTCTTTCAATATAAACAACCAAAACTTGAGTAAAATGGAAATGTGACTATTTCACTGCTACATTTTGAATTTTTAGAGAGATCATTTTAATTAGAGAATTTCCTGGATGCTGTGACTTGAAGTCTTGCTTTATTATTTTAGTGACACTGTTTCTACTTATGGTTTTTATACTTCAGTAACACATAGTGTCTTTAGGTTGCAGTAACTAAATATTAAACTTATATTGCTTCCATATAACAGCAGGAGTACCTGCAAAATATATCAGTTAGAACTCGATAAGACCAAATCTTAAAAATGCCAGTAACAAATGATTTATCATACTTATTTAACTCCTGCTTTATGGATCTTTAGATACTTGTCAGGTCGGGGGCATATTTACCAGGGTGAAGGAGAAAGCAAAAGGAAAAATTGTCTTGACTACAAATAAATACAATTGTTCTGTGCCTTTAGGAGATAATTTTTTTCTTGTGCTTTTTAAATTTAGAAAAGTTCCAGAAGATAAATGTAATACATGCAAATTACTTATTGTTAAAAGATTTATTTTTAGAAGTCTTTTCAGGAGAAATCTTATAGATTAAAAAATTCTGTGCAAATATTTCTGTAATTTCTTCAGCTCAGTGTTGGGAAGGATGGCAGGCATGTGTTAGGAATGTCGATGCCACAGGAAGGCTTGTGCCCAGGCTTGCAATCGGCCGTCCTCATCCATTCCACACTACATTTTAAAACTGATATCTAAAAATCCTAGGTCTAGCTGTATACTTTGCACAATTATCTCAGTGTATAAGAAATCTTATATACTCAGTTGGCCTCATGTTTTTTTTAAAGCATTCCTAGATCACTTATACATATCCTTATTACTGCAAATTATGTCATTTTAAAATACTGTATCTTTTAATTCTACATGTTAAAAGTATCTAATGTCAGAGTTTCTTTATATGGGAAACTCCATTTGTGAATTTAAAGTATAAATGGAATGAAATCTACTCTACAGACCCATCAATCAGTCAACCAATTAGTAAGACAGATGTTTATTGAGCACCTACTATGTGTCAGGCTCTCATGTGAGTACTAGAGACTCACTGGTGTAAATATCTCTGTCAGTGGAAGTCTGTTCCCCTGCAGCTCCAAAGATCTGGCACAGATGGTCTATTTAAGGACTTCTAGTGTGGCTGATGAGTGAAGAATCAGGGTGGTTTGGACAAGGATGGGGAGGGAGGAACTATTCACATGGGACTTTCATGGCCGCGATGTGGAGTTTGAATGTAAAATTCAGGAGAAAGCACCTGGTCATAGTTGTCACTCAGTACTAAAGTAGTTTCTAGTAAATGTTTGTTAAAATGTTAAAAAATAGAGAAAGTAATTTTTTGAATTATAGCTCATCTTGTAACCTAAAAAGGTACTTTGCGACTCTAGGCATGAATGGAATATATAAACCCTAGTCATACCTCCAAAAACAATAAGAAAGCAACTGAATATTGAAGGATTTCCACTCATGGTTCAGCCTATGAATAAGGAAAGCAATGGAAGGAAGACATCCTGCTTTGAATTGTTGAGATCAGCCCCAATGAGTCCTAAAATGGTCAAGATAAATACTTTTCAAAAGACCTGGAAAAATTCTCTGACGCTAAATGAGATGCCTATGAATATTTAGGGAAATGTGAACATGTTATGCGTGTTTTCTGTGGGTTGGTACATTTTAAGTACAGGCATGTGTCACTTAATGATGGGGAAATGTGTGGCTGAGTGATTTTGTCTTTGTGCAAACCTCACAGAGAGTACTTACACAAATCTAGATGGTATAGCCTGCCGCACACCTAGCTATATGCTACAGCTACCCTCATGTATGTGGTCTGTTGTTAACTGAAACATTATGCATGGCCTGATGCTTACTTACTTTTGGAAACTGAATATTACCAGATTCATTATATAGCATCTCCAAATACTCATGGTAGTTTGACTTTGGGATTCCTCATTGCCATACCTCCTCTATGTTTTCTTCCTCTTGGTTTTCTTTTTATAAGTCAGGGAATTTATTTGACACAATTTAATTTTTAGAAGAGAGTAAAGCATTCTCGTTATACTGTTCTTGATGTATGAAAGCAAAGAAGAAACTGTTTTGAAACCCAGTTACCCTGGAAAGTCCATTTCCCCCATGTTCAAGTTAAGAAAGAGGTATAGGCAGCTGAATAACTTGTAGTGGGTATAATAGAAGCTTAACCTTGGCTTTTTCTGTATTCTCCAAATTGCCACCTTTTATTTTTTGTTTTGTTACGGTTTTCTTCTGTGTAAGCCAGGGGTTATTGTTTGAGGTTTCTTTAGACTATCCTAAGAGGAACAATATACTATAATGGGGTTTTAGCATAGGGGCTTTTAGGGACATTGACCAAGAGCAGTCTATTCTGTGCAACTCAGGTCTGGAACCCTCTCCTTCTACGGTGAAGCTGCCATGCTAAGATTCCAGTGTTCTGAGCCATTAAAGGGTCAAAGGGAATGGGTGAATTACCATGAAGGGTAATTCGGTTGAGCTGAACATACTGGTGTGATCACCAGCGGATCAGCAGACTTTGGTAAATGGCAATTTCTTCCTGAATGGAAATGGAGAACACAGCTGATGTTATTTCTCAGCACAAGTCATATGCAGTGGTACCTTGGATGCTTTCAGAATGGACCTGGGACGATGAGATGGTTTCCCGTGGTTCTTTGGTGTTTATTGAGGACATTTGGCTTTCATTCTGGCAAAGGCTGGCAAAGGTTTCTAGGTGCACCATATTTTTCTCCTCCCCACCCAGCACCGCAGTGACTTCTTAGTCATATTCTCATGTGGGATTCTTTTCCCTTCCACCCTCCAAATCTTTGTCTCCTCTGGAGTGCAATAACCTGACTTCTTTTGGTCTTTCTAACTAGTGTTTATGGCATAAACTTTATGCCCTGAGCTCCCTTAGTGCTTTGCCTTTTTATTCTTTGCCCAATTCCCCAAACTATGCTTTTGAATTAAAAATAAAAACCCTTCTTTCTAGCAAAATAATCTCATTCTTGCAAGTCAGATCTTTAACTTTCACACTTCTGTCTCTACTGTCAGTTTCATAAATCTCAAAATGGAGCATTGGCTGTTTCTTTCCTCTCTCTTTTTTATTTCTGTTATTACAAGTCTGATCTCTCTGAGACAATGAAAGGGACATTCATTATTGAGTGCTGGGAAGCGCATCAATGTTTCGTGGTGCTCGTGGAGCCACCTGTGTCAGGAGAAGGGACAGCAGTAAAACCAGCCTGTGCTCCCATCATTTCATGTCACACAGATGCGTGTTTTCCATGGAGCAAATGCTGAGAATAATCAGGCTTGAGCGGCTTTGATGGGAGCGGTGTGTGTGTGACAGGGTGGGAGATGAAGAGGAGGAGGAGGAAGAGAGAGAGAGCACGCATAAGGGAATGCGGGGATTGTGGATCACCCACAGTGTCCACATCAGGGAAGTAAGGGGCTCTAAAATCCCCCCACAGGGACCCTGCCCAGCTTCTCTGCTGCAGGGGTTGGAATCACGTGGGGCTGAGTCATGTGCTGGAGGAGGGGAAAAGCTTTGAATGACATGTGGGATTAAATTTTTCAACTCAACAGAATCTTTTACTACCTGGAAGTGATTAATAATTACTGAAATCTGACTGATTTTTCTGTTATTGAAGATGACTAGAAAGCTATGGGAGCTGCCTGAAATGTCATGAAGGTGTAGGGAAGAGGAATCTGACATATTGAAAGGCAGTGGTAGGAGGAAAATACAGCTGCTTCCTGTTTGTCCTCATTACATTCAGCCCTTTCAATAAACTGGTTGCGCGTCTATTGATTCTTATGTAATCATACAGTGACTAATAGCTACCCACGCTGCATCTCAATAGCATGAGTGCCGAAGGAAAAGGAGAATCGCAGGAAGAGCTCGAAGAGAATCAGATTTCTCAGCCTACACAGAGGGATGGGAGAGTTGATTCGAATGTCGATTGACTCCATGTTTCTCTTTTCCCTTGTCCTCCACAAGTCCCTGACTGGATTTACATGATTCTTCTTTTAAACTCTTTTGCATCCTAGGTTTTCTGGATTCTTTTGCTGAGATCATACTTATCATCCCCTATGCTTGACTTTGTCCTTGACAGCTCTTGTGGCTTTATCAGTTACATTCACAGTTAAATCATGAAGTTCTACCTCTGTAATAGCCTTCAAAACCACTCTTGCTATAAGCTTTCATGACTTCTCATTTGAACCACTTATTAACTGTTTCAGAAAGATTGGACTCAATATAATGACAAAACCTCCGACAGACTGAGGTTCCAGTACTTCTTGTTCTATTGGTCCTTGTGGTCTATTAAGAGATGAATGTATAAGCCCTTAGAATTCAATGTGATGAGTGGAGAGGGAAGATACATTCAAGGTGAGACAAAAAGTCTGGTGAGGGGAATAATTAACCGCTTAGCAGAATGGAGAAGACTTGGCTGGGGAGGACATTTGAACTGGGTCTTTAAGGTGAAATACAGAAAGATAAAAAGCAAGAGGGGGTAAAACAAGGAAACCATCCAGCACAGGGCACACCATTTGCAAAAGTCCAGAGATAATGAGAGGTACAGCTATTTCCTTACAGCTGGATTAGAGTAAGGTGGGAAACGACGAGATGAGGCGAAAGGGAGAGGTTTTAGCATTTTAGATCATCCCTGTAGCATAGGCTCCAAGAAACAAAGTTCAATGAATCATTAATATTTTGTCTAGAGGAGAATGAAAGTATAGGGCATTCCAACAGACTGAAGAGACTTGAGAAAGTTCGTGTGTCTGTATTCATTTGTGCTGGAGAGTGGGACAAATAAAGCAGGAAAGGTAAGTTTTGGCCAGAATCCTACTAACCAAATTCTTATGTTCTTTGTTAGGTGATGTGAAATCAGTAATGGTTTTAAAGTAGGACAGTGAGGGCAATACATACATTTTGGAAATTGTTATAGCAGCAACAGGAAAGCAAGTTAGAAGGCTGTTGCCATTGTGTAGGTGAGAGATAAGGAGGACTTCAAGTAGGGTAATAGGAGTGAGTGCAAGATGAAGAGAGAAAT
>RJWT010005481.1:0-30892 GCA_004365215.1 Cuniculus paca | reverse complement strand
TCTGCATTAAATGGTAGTATTAAAAATTTCTCTTCTATTTTAAATAGTTTTCTTTGTAGGTCACAGACTCAAGGACAACAGATCCATGATGTATTGTTAACCTATTTCCAGTTGGCAAAGTTTCTATCTTCTGTTGAAATGTGTATAAATATTTCATTTTAAGGAACTGTAGGTCTCCTCTGATCATAGTATGGAATAAGCCAATTGAATTTAGTACAGGCTAATTGCATTTAGTACATCCTGGGCTGAACTGTAAATAAAACATTCCTAAATCTCAGTGGCTGGATGCAACGGGATTTTATTTCTTACTCAAGACTACATGTACTAAGCAACAGTTGTGGGCGCTATGCCCATTCATAATTGCTCTACCCTTCATAAATCATGTGGTTTACTCTGTTATTTTTTAACCTGCAAGGGACACATATCACTTTTCACATTTCATTGGCCAAAGCAAGTCCACATAGCCACGCTGACAGAATGTGAGAAAGGATAATGCTACAATGTGGCTAGGAAGAAAATATTCAGTGGACAGGACTAATCACTATTTTGGTTGTATTTTAGTCTTTGAAGAAGGGGCTGTACCCCTAGTTAACCTCCTCTGTGTGACTTGTGGAAGTATCCCCCAGTGCTGTCTTCTCTTCTGAGATTCTAAGTTAGAGGTCTGCAAACTTTGATCTATGGGTCAGATGAGCCTTGCTGTCATTTTTACATGGTCTATTGGTTAAGAACAGTTTTTACATTTTTTTAAACGGCTGGAAAAAAGGAAAAAATATTGTGTAACATATGAAAATTATGTGAAATTCAAATGTATGTCCATAAATAAAGTTTTATTGGAACACAGCCACACTTACTTGTTTTTGTATTGTGTATAACTAATTTCATGATATAATGCCAAAGTAGAGAATCTGTGACAGACTGAATGACCTGCAGAGCCTCTGAATATTTACTATCTGGAGCTTTTTAAAAAAAAAAATTTGGTCAATCCCTAATCTTAGACATGGTCCTAAAGAATGCAGTCATTCCACTATGGCTGTTTCCCCCTCCCCTCATCAACCCTTGGGAAGTAATTATTTGCTAGCTGTTTCAAACTCAGCTCATTAGATTCAAACAAAAAAGTATGAAGAATCTCCTGATTGGTGTGCCTAGTTACAGTATTGGCGGCAGGCCTATGGAGGGAGAGGAGTGACAAGAATTGAGATCCAGCAGTTTAATTGGATTGAGATTAGCAAGATAAACCACTGGAATTCCTAGGAGATTGCTTGAATTAGATATTACAGTTGTAAGCTGGGCCACCCGAGTTTTTCATCAGATCTTTTCATCTTTCTGAGGATATCATAGAAATCTGCTCAATGAATTAGAATTAACCTGGAATCAAACATAGGACTTCTGACTTTTGTTAAAATACAAATAAGGTAGGCTCCTTAAGTAGAGGAAAATACTCCAAGTTTCACCATTATTTTCCTAACTAGCTGCTGCTGAAAGTATTTTACTTTTAATGGTGATTTTTAAAAAGTGTTTTGCATTTCTCCTGAGATGTTTCATAAACATTTAAATTGACTTGGCTTTCTGGGTGATTTAGCAGCTTCTCTGTGTGAGGTTTTCAAAAAGTATGTATTCCATTCATTGTCAACACATTCTTTATGTTAAAATGGGACTTCTAAAGTAACATGTTGATCCAGTGATGGAATGCTATTTCTCTTCTTTTAGTGTTCAAGTGATAATGTGCTGGTAATACTATGGGTGGAATGGGAGACAGATCACATGCATATTCCAAGTGAGGTCAAAGTCTATTCTTTTTAAATGTCAAAAAGATGACATTCCCTAATACCCATGTATATAGATTTCATTTATTTGTGTACTTAAAATTAACTTTTTTCTAATCCAGCTTTTACAGCTGCCAATGACCTTCTGTGAAAGACATTTTCTTCTATAGTAGTCATAATTCACATCCAGCTCTTGTAAGAGGAACGTCTTTCTTGATACAGCCATAATCAAAGGTACAGAGGCAGAGTTGTACCTGATTTTGAAGGGTAAGTTTTACTTGATTTGGAAGCAGACACCTCTGATGACTCTTAGTCCTTTCCCTTTCCTATTTCAAATTTGCATTCTCTTTTTTGGTACTTGATCATTTTTTTTTAAATAAAGGATTCTTTCATTATTGAGCATTCCTTGTCATTCAGAAGAAAAGGATTATTATACAATATTATCACATGGAGACTTCTAATTATGTGCATTTATGCATCTCATTAAAAATTAAACAGCTTTATTCTCCAATCTAAGTAAGAACATGATTTGAGGCAGATCCTTATATGAACAATAGGATAAAAATGTTGAAATCTAGGTTATCCAGAAAAATCTAGTAATATAGAGTTGTTTTGCCTGTGTAATGTCTGGCTGACCCTAGAACACAGGAGATGATTTTAGGCTGAAAATAGAATTGATGCCATGTTAATGACAATAATGTGTTACAGTTATAGAAGATTTTCACATTCATTACCTCATTTAACCTACTCAACCCTTCCTGAAGACTGGAAAGGCAAGTGTTGTTAACCACAGTGAATAAGAACGTCGGAACCCTTGAAAGACTAAGTGACGACTCAGGAGTTCTCACTGGGTAGAGACCAGGTCGAGTGTTTTTGGACTTGATTGACTGTGCTCCTGTGATGAAAGTCAAGTTATTTTCATCATTAAATGTGATGCTGGTTCCCTAAAACAGGTAGAGTAAGTACTGATCACAGGCAGTGGGATTTTCTTTTAAAAAGAAATTCTTAATGTGATCTTCTTTTCTGTGATTAAAAATCTCCTCTGAAAGTGGAGATTAAGGACTAAGGATTGAATCTTACGAGTTAGACTCTTTTTGACTAAGAATTTACTGCAAATATGTATTGGACCCTTGTCAAACTGAGAAATAACACTTTCCTCTAGCTTTGGCTCAATTTTAGTTCAAAAATAAAATATGAAGCAAAAATTTTCAGATATGAAAGCTTAAAACCAGCCAAGTTGCTATTACGTTGCCCATTAATTTTTGTCTCAAAATATTATATAATATTTACACATTACCACTTGGTTTCCATTCCTTCATGAAATTTTGACCTTTTTGGTTTGTATAGTGAGTTTAGGGGTCCCAACTTTAGGGACAGGGCAATGGCAAAGAATAGGGCATCTGTTTCAAAGAAGAGAGTTGCTCTGGATCTTTCTGTAATCATTCTTGGGAGAGGAATGATTAATAGAAAGGTATCCAAGAATTAGTATATATACATCATTTGAGGTGGGCTCCTGATTAATTGTTTCTTTGTTCTTTAGCAGCAAGGCAAAGAGCAATCTAACATCTTTCGAATTTTTGAAAACATTGCATGTTCTGTGTATTAAAGTAAAATAAGAATCCTCCTGAAAAACTTATCCAGATCTTCAGTTGCCTTGCACTAGAACAATATTTAACAACAAAAATTATTTTTATATTTTTCTCAAGAAAAAAGTTAATTTTATCATGAGTTGTAAATGGAAAATTTACCAGATAGTTTTCCAATAAATGAGCAATGGGAGTGAAAAGATCTCTCACAAGGTGAGACTAACATAAGCAGAGACCTGGAGATGGGTATAAAATGATATAGTGAGAAACTGGATTACAAAGTTACAATGGTTACAGCTCTTGAGTTTTAAATATTAATCCTTAGACTATCATTCTCTATCTGCAAATAAGAGGGCACGGTTTTGTGTGCTTTGAAGAAGAATGAGACTAGATACAGTGGGGTCAGCTTTGCAGTCCTGATGTGGGGGAGGGCCTGAAGCAGGAAGAGCTGCAGTGGGAACAAAGGGGAGAAATGCAAAGGACAGTGAGAAACTGACCTGGTAATGGCTCGTCCTCTAGGTTTGGGCACGATAAGCTTTAAGTAAGGCTGGTTTGCCTTCTAGGGGCTCACTGGGTATTCGCATTTGGAACTGAAGATCTATAAGCCAAGGTGTGGATTATATGATGACAGGGTATCTATCAAATATAATTCTGTATGTCCAAAACCGAATTATATCAACATGTTGACAGGCTCCATGTCTCGGGAGAGGACTACATAAAACTCAAAACACAGGCCCACAGAGACTTTACTATCTATGCTTTTCTTATACTTTAATTTCTCCCAGGTTAGATTGACAGGGAAATCAGATTGGATTGTGAATGTTGCAGTGAGCATAGAGTCTAAATAAGTGATAGGAATTAGATAACATCACCTAATTATCACTTAAGTGCTGGAGGCCCTGCTGCCTTCAGAGTGGTACCAATAAGGCCAGTATGCCTGACACCAGAAATTAAGACTTCCTCTTCTATCAACACTATTTGATGGCTCCCACCAACATTTGTCTCACAAACTATCTGTATTTCTATCACCAATGACCGCTTCTCTCTCAACTACAAATGGTTTCTTTTGATATATGAATAACTTCAGGCAAGCACCAATTCTCAGCATCACTATTTCTAGGAAGATAGCTTGCAAAAGCAATAACACAAATAAGTGAAAATTTTATATTTGAAGATGTTAATTGTTGTCTTGTTTGTAATACAAAAAATATGCAACAAATTACATAACCTTAAATTAGGGATTTGGTTAAATAAAATATGTCATGCTTTAATGAAATAAGTATATTTATGGAAAGGTATACTATACAACCATTAGGAAGAAAGAAAAGAAGAATATCGATTTGACAAGATATACATAATAAAATATTATGATAAAAGCAAGTACATTAACTAGTGGATATAGCTAGAGCTCATCTTTGTGAAAAATATATATATGTGTATTCATTTATGATATAAATATATATACATACATACATATGCATATGTATGTTTTAGGTCAGATGAAAGTACAGGAAAAGTACACCTTTAAATGCTTACATAGGTTAACACAGGGCAGGTGTGGGATAGTATACGATGGAAGTGATCTGAGACTCTCACTTCTTTCTTTTTATGCACACACACAACACACACACACATACACGATCATGGGAACAACTTACTTTTTTAAAGAACTCCTTTCCTTCCTTTACCCACCAGTGCCCTAAAATCTTACAATCTCAAGGAAATCACTACATCGTAGGATCATTGACTATTCACTTTTGAAATTGATGAGTAATATATAAATGAAGTATAATTTGACCAAAATGGGAGCTCCTAGGAAACCGAGATGTTGCTTCCAATTGGATGGGGATGGGAGTGAAGATCAGTAAGGAGATGGAAAAGTGTAGTGTCTCCTATAATGATGAACCTTGCTTTTGCAGAGAGAGAAACTCACTTTTATTTATTTTTTAGTTTTTTGAGGTGATCTCACTGGATAGTCTCACTGTATAGGCAGGATCTCTCTACAGTCCAGGCTGGCCTCAAACTCATGGCAGTCCTCCTGCCTCAGCCTCCTGAGTGCTGGAATCACAAGTATGTGCCACATTGCGCAGCGAGAAGCTTACTTTGAATAGGCTTTAATGTTGCCACCTTTGTCATCAAAATACCTATAAATTTCAGAATTTGTGGCATGAGTCTCCTTTTCTGCCTCTCCAGTTAGAATATGCCACAGTTAGTTCATGAAAGACTCTAAACTCCAGTTCTGGTTGACAACATACATTTACTGTGCACAGATCCTGGTTTTGTACCTTGTATATAACAACTGTTTGACAAATAGAGTGCTGCTTGATGAATTATCAAACATGTCTAAAGGATATAGTCCTATTTGATGATCATCTTTGAATTCAAAAGTCTGTTATCCTTTTTCAGAAGGGCAAGATTATTGCTTGAGGCCTTTTGAGGATATCTAATCACAAATAGGAAATTCCCAGAATGAAATGAAGATTATTTTTTTAAACCAACATTTCTAAAGAGCATTTACAGAGTATTTTATGAGTGGATACAGACTATTATATTGAATGAGGCAAAACTTTTCCTCTGAGAACAGTCATCCAGTTAAACCCAAGCGTGGAAGACTGGATGACCCCAACTGGCAACCCTCACACTCTGTTAACAAACAAATGGGACCAGGAATGCAGTTCTCGCGCAGATTGCTGGGAGATGCCTGCACCCACCAACCCTCACCATCCATCTCCTCCTTCCCTGATTTGTGTGTGTTTTTGTTAAACAGTGGATCTTGCTATGCTTTTCAGAAAGCTGACAAGAAGCAAGCTGAAAATTAAAAATGGGTGCCGAGAGGCTTTACAGGAGTCTAAATAAACAGCCCGACAGGAAAGACGTGTGGCAGGCTAAGGTTTCAGGCTAGTGGTCGGAGTGAGTTAACAGACGTTCGTATAACCGAAGGCTGTGTTTGTTTTCCCTGTTCCTGCTCTAGCAAATTTATTGGGTTATCTGTCTTATTTTGACACTTGGGTGTTTAAGGTTTCTGTTCTAGGTGTCTAAAGACATAAAAAAATTATTGTACAGTTTACATTCCTGGCAGAAGCTTTGACATGTGCTTGCTGAAAAGTTTCTATCTGCCAGTAACTTTGCAGAAAATGCATTGTAGATTTGGGTTTTCATAGACAGTCCAAGACTCATCTGTGAAAAGCACCAAGAATAAAGGTTTTCTTTCATCTTTTTTCCATATCAACTTAACACCTAGTGTAGTGCCATTTTCTTCATATTGTACTGTTTTTATTATGCAACATAAGGAATGTTACGCATTCTTGTAAAGGAAGAAGTTGTTTCTATCAGTGGAACTTGCATTCAACACAGGTCAACAAGATACAGTTTGATTTGCCATAGAGGTTAAGAACACATAGTAGCATTGAGTGGACACTAGATGTCATAATAATGTACCATCAAAATATTATAGTCACGTGTAAAAATATTAACCTTTTGATGACTGGTGTACTAAACCACCAACAGCAATATTGATGTAATTTTCCCTTTAAGAATATCAACTTTAAAATAACTACTTTTTATAAAATCATATGCTGCCTGGTTCCTTAAAGGGTTTGAGGCTATATTAACTAATTAAGGGGTGGGAGGAAATTTAAATAGTTCTCCAATATAAACTACTTTTCTTTGTTTCTTCAAATTACACTCAGCAAGTATGCATTTAAATAGTAAGAAGTGGAAAATATACATGGGAGAAAAGTATAAAACACAGTCTGTGATTGAAACAGGAGCTTCTGGCTCCTTCTCTTCTTAGCTTCTGCAGCAGATAAGCTGGCTGGCATCGTCTGGTCAAATTTTCGTGATACTGAGAATGCATTGAGTCAAGGAAAGTTTATTTTTTACTTATGAGACATAGGTTTGCAACAGCTGAGGTAATTTGAGCGCATTGTGGATACTGTGGATTCTATCTTTGTTTAGTCTTGTTTTTCGCTGGTGTCTTTTTCTCCTCTCTTCTCCATGGCCCAAGCTGATACTCTGAAGGTTCCTGCTCCTCATCACGCTCTTGGCAAAAGCTTGACATGCAGGCCGCTGGACAAACAGCTTTCTTTTCTTGGATTCTCCTACTCACCTAATCACGTTTCTATGTCACTTCTGTTCACCTCAATATTGGTAAAAGTTGCCTTTTTGAGCAAAAAACCCACAAAAAACAAAAAACAAAGATTTTCAGATGCGGCAGACCTGCATTTGAGAGACTGTGTCCCTTCATTGGCAGGTACTCTGTCCCTTCATCTGTGAGCGCCTGTGGGCCTGAACTTATCACCAGTAGAAATGTGCACAGTCTTTTCTATCCCCAGGACTGTGAAGTTCACATATGATTGAAAGGGAAAACTGTACGAGAGAAATTGTTTTTTTAAACTTTGTTCTTTTGAAACTGCCTAGCTCTGTAACTGCTTCCTGCCTTTGTATTTACTTTCTTGACCCCTGTAACCACAAGAGTGTAACTGAACATACAGGATGCCTGATTGTACTGTTCTTCCAAGTTTCATAAACTGATGATCATTAATCTACCCTTATAACTGATGACCTCACCCTGCTAGCTAATCAGAAGACCCGCCAGGTCATTCTCACCTTTGTACCTCCTTTATACCTCCTGCTTGTGCATCATATAAAAGCCCTAGACCACCAGAGATCAGGGCCTGATATTCTGGGAATGATCTCGATCAATGCCCATCAAAGTAAATAAATCTGCTTCCAAATCCTGGGTGTCATTTTGATGTTTCTACTTGCCATTGTACAATCACGTACTTAACAGAGTTACATGGCCCTGGTTCTAATGGGTAAGCTGGAAAAGTCTGTTTCTCTTTTATTTTTCAAGCTGTAAAGGAGGGAGGTGGGTAGGAAGGCAAAGTGGATTAAAAAAAATAAGCTGTTATGTGCATGTATCTACTTTTCAAGATGAATTTAAACTTCACATACTGCAACATGTACTAATAAAATTAAAATAAAATTTAAAGTCACATGGGATATGGAGAAATGAGGCATTTGAGAGAACCAAAGAAAATAGCTGTGTCATAAAGACTTTGTAATCCATTGGTATACTATTTATTTCTAACAAATGTGGTATAAATTAACTTTAAAAAGACAAAAAAATATGCTTATCATAGTGATAGAAAGCATGCTGAAGTCCTGCTGCTATTGGACACATACTACATCCAAAGTCTAGAATTGGTTTTAGAAAGGATATAAACAAATACATGACATCTATTCACTGGTAATTTAAGAACAAATTGAAGAGATAAGATTTATACAGTAACAAGTCAAATAGTAACCAAAAAAACATTTCATGGATATAAGTAAACAATAGGTAATTATTTAGCACATACGTTTTCTCTCTTTATAGAACTGACAGAACCCTTTAGAGTCTTAATATACAATTAGAACCTCTACAAAGTACAACAGTAAGCAAAGTCTTCAATGTATATTTGAGTATGAAACTCTAGTTTTATCTTTATAAATATATTAAGTGTAGAAAGATAGATTTGTATCATAGTAAGTCTTGAATGCTAAAGCGAAGAATCAAGACTTTACCCCGAAAGCACTGGCTTTTCTGGAAAGGGGTGCATCATGATTAAAGAGTTAAAGTGATGTCTTAGGAAGGGCGTGTGCCTGATGGTACACTAGTTCACTAATGCAAGATGAAGAAAGGTTTTTTCCAGTGGAATAGCCAGAATAAAACAGGTAATTATGGACATGGAAGCCTCAGACATAGAGTCAGCAGGTAGCAGAACATGAGGCACAATCATTTCAGAAGTGAACGCATGAGAACAAGTCAAGATAGTTGTAGCTTGAGAAGGTTTTATTGAGGGAAGATGAGGGTGTGCTAGATGATCAAGGAGAAAATTGTAACAAAGATAGGACCACAAATGTTCCTCGAGGGAGGGAAGGGGAAGATAATTGTAGAACCAGGTCTTTAGAAAAAGTTGAAGGAAAAAAGATAGAGAACATAGACAAGGGAAGCAGGTGAGACTTGGAGGAGTCAGAAAAAACAGAAATGCAACTTCAATTTTTCTAACAGAGTCCTAGAGTGTGTAACCAAGTTAGAAACACAGATGCATATTCACTCTTATTATAGTAGTGATCCTGTGCCCTGGAAATGATGATTTTCTACTTGCAGACATGGAGACTTGACCAAGTTCACACAGCTCTAAATGGAAAATCAGATGTCTTCTAAAATTGGACCCATACATCAACCCCAATCCAGAGTCAGGAAAGCCCGGGTGGTCCTCTAATCCACAGTTTTATATTCTCGTGCTAGTGTTTTCTGTGCTCTTCATATGGGAATGGAGGTAACTGATCTGCTTCTTCCACAAATGTGTGTGTTTGTGGGTACATGTTTTTATGTTTATGTAATGTCAGTATGTGTCAATGAGGACATAAATATTTTTATTGCGTGATTAAGTTGTGCAAAATAGTTTATATTCTCTAATTGATTTAAATCTCTTCATGAGTTCTTGTCCTCCGTTTTGGTGGGCGAGTGGGGATAACCACACTTAAGCTTTCAGAATAATGATATCCTTATCTCTTTCTGGGGAGTAGATGACCCTTTGGTGAGAGGAGATAGCCCAGCAGTGAGAGGATGTCTTCTGGGGAGGCCACGGGTGTCACCAGACAGAGTCTTCAGCTGGTGTCTATTGTTGATAGGTTTCTGGCTGTTCTCTTTAGATGGACAGAGTCTGGTGAACTTTATTGGGTTTTTCACATGTTCCATTTCACCCCGTCTTGAAATTCTAACCCAGAGGAATCTGCTGTCTCTCAGTTCACCTTCTGTACTGGGTACTCCCAGGTTGGGTTCCTGGCTTTGCACTTTACCATCTTCCAAAGCATGAGGGAGTTTATAGATGCCTTCCATACTGAGAAAGCAAAGGAAGATGGGTGTACCAATTCATGCTCATTCTTTGTCTAGGTGAATCTATTTTGGATTTTTATCTTCTTTATGAAGGTTGTAGTTTTTAGCATAACCCTAGAAGTTGGCAGTTCTTTGCCTTTCTCCAAACTTGTGTAAGATTTCTAATTTTTTACTGACCCTTTTCCAAATCAGATGAATTCTGTGGGAATTTATATCCTTACATCTTTGATTTCTTTCCTCTTACATTCTCTTCAAATTTCTCTTACTTTTGCTGCAGAGCTACGATTACTTTTCTTGCTAAGTAAGATTTTCCTTGATTTCTTCATTTATTCAGGGTTCTTGACTTAGCCATAATGGCAGAGAGATGTTTAGAATTACTTGTTATAATTATAGTGTATGAATGCATATGAATGCCTAATAGGTAGATGTTTATGAATGCCTAATATATAAAGGTTGAAAATTAGCATATTTCTAAAGGATAATTTGTTGCTTAGTCCAAATTAATTCAACAAAATGTACATAATAAAGCAAAAAGCAGAGAAATAGACTTGAGATGAATAAAACATAATTCCTGTATTTAGAGAGTTATAATTTTTACAGAGAAGATAAGATTATTTAGAGTATGAAAACAACCAAGGGTATGCAAAAGTTAAAAAAGGTCACATGGAAATAGCTATGTGAATCTTCAGCTAAGTGTTATCTGTCTGAGAATTAGGAGAACATTTAGAAGGAGATGGTCTTAGAGTGGAGCCTGAAAGAATGACTAGATGGGTGCGTCCATAGCTTGCAATAGTCAAGCCCTGTGAAACAGGCTCAGAAATGGGAAGAATGAGTGTAAGATGTTGGTGCAGTTGCTTGAATGTATTTGCTTGACTGTTGAGGCCAGAAGTGAGTGGAGGAGCAGGAAAAGGATGATGTCAGTCAGGGTGAGGGAATGGGCAAGGGAAAGGGTATGGCTGGAGACAAAGAACACCAAGACTTGAAGACAAGCTTGAACACACCAAGACCTTGGCTTCCGATTAAGTGCAGCACAGTGAACCTCTACCCTGAAAGGTGATGCATGGGATGCAGAACCAGCAGATAAGAAGTTCTAAGATCAGAGATTCAGTCATGCTGGGAGACAGCATGCAATAACTGTCAATACGCTGGCCAATATTTTCTACTGTGTTTCGGTCTTTACATGAGAATAGAAAAGTTCTTTCTAATCTGCAGCCAACTATATCCATTATTGCAGGAACCACAATCTTCCATGCCACCTGATCAATGTGTTTCATCCTTAACCTGAGTGCTTACAACACATGCAGAATTAAGGTTTGAACAGAATGCATATACTGTCTTTGCCTATCAGTGTGGCCAAAATAAATAAATAAATACACACACACACACACACACACACACAAACTCAGAATACCTGAGTCAGCTTCAGTAGCTAGACATGTAGCAGTTTAACACGAAATAAAGGCCTGTGCAATGGCTGGTGAATCAAATTAAATTCTGAACAAACAACTCTCCAGCCACATCCTTAGTCCGTTTTAGAATCAATGCAGGTGATTAATGGTTCCTTAGGGTTCCATTCTGTTTTCAATATGCTGGGATTTCCACACGTAGCTACCATTTACCACTAATGAGCAGCATGCACTAGTCCCTG
This sequence comes from Cuniculus paca, assembly GCA_004365215.1. Lineage (NCBI taxonomy): Eukaryota > Metazoa > Chordata > Mammalia > Rodentia > Cuniculidae > Cuniculus > Cuniculus paca. Next base: position 19,009 of record RJWT010005481.1, on the reverse strand, counting down.
GGCACCTGGAAGGAAGGCACTACTTAGCTTTGTTCCTCTGCATGGGCTTTTTCCACGCATAAGGGGCCTCTTTAGCTGGGTCAGGAGTCCAGCCTGCTGAGCAGAAGCTGTTAATATGAAACGCCAAAGGCCTTCAGTCCTTGTCTCCCAGAAGCATCAGTGCTTTTTAATTTAATGGTTCTCTGGTGTGTGAGAACCCTTTGGGAGAAACTGGATTCTCCAACCTCAGCATACTGATTCTGACAAGAGTCAGGTAGGGAAGAGGGAAACTCTTAGTTTTGTGCAGTTTCCTTTGTTCCCATTTGATAAAAGTGAGCCATGAATTTTTGTTTTTGTGGGAGCAAAGTAATAACCCAGAGCTTAGCATAATACCCAGCACACAGCAAGATCTCTGCAGATATTTGTGGAATAAATGGCAGATGGAGGTACACATAAAGCAAATGTCTCTTGAAACGAATGTTTAGGGATTCTCTGAAGGGCTTGAGATCCTGGTAAAGATATTGTTTTTCTACTGCTTTACAATATGTTGGGTGCTATTCTAAACTTAATTTCATTCATTGCTCGTGATCATCTTTTTTAGGGAGGTATTGTTTTTCCACTTAACAGATGAGGAAATTGAGGCACAGAGGGACTAAAGGGACTTCCCTGAGATCACACAGCTAGCTCATGGTGGTGCAGTTTTGAAACAGGCAATCGGCCTCCTGAGGCCCCACATTTAATCACTGTAACAGGGAAATCTCTGAGGTTGCTTTCATTTGAGCAGTAGAGTTTCCCCCAAGGCTGTTAAAAGGCTAGCTCTACTTTTAAAATGACAAGAAAAACAAAGATGTATTTGAAGCCTCTGACTTCTCAACTTCCACAGCAATTAGCAGTGTAGAAGTGAAGTCATTTACACAATTGGTTTCAGACTATGGAAAAAGGAGGGTAACTGTGAGGCAAAGTGGGGAGAAGTAGAAGTGAGGACAGATTTCTGTGCTGTTCTTGAGGCAGAATTTCCTGGTTTTGAAGACAAAGTTGAAAGGAAAAAGAAAGACAGAATTGGGGCAGTAGGCAAGACCTTTACCCAGGAGTAAAATGACTTCTTTTGAGGTTGGACTTTGAGCCTTACCCACTGGGGAGAATTCTTGTGGACACAGACATGTCTCTTCTTGTCTGCATGTGGGGAATTAATCTTCCAGGGAAATAAAATAATGAGACCCCTGCAAAAGTATGTTATCCATGAAACCAGCGCCTTGGGAAAATAGAGCTGCTACACTAGAAAGGAAATGTAGAATCTTTCCTTAAGCTCTTAAGTTAGAGGGCAGATGGCTTGCTCCTAAAGGTCTGTGTGATAGGATCCACCTAATATTGTTTGCATTCTTTAGTAGTCCTTCTTCCACTATGAATGACTTTCAGTTCCACATAAAGCTGAGATAAAGTACTGTACTCACAATGATTGACCTCAGAACAAATAGTATACAAATAAAATCACACTTTGGAATCTATTTTCAAACCGAACCTAAAATTGCAGGATCCATATTTCTTGAGGATAAGAGAGCTGTCTATTTTGAAATTGATTTAAAAATAGTTCCAGAAAAATATTAAATGAGCCTGCGTACCTCCTGGGAAAACAAGTGGTTCTTAAAAATCTGAAATGGTATTGTAGAGACTTTTATGAATGTGCAACATATGGATTAAATTACCAATATTTGAAAAAAAATCAAATGACAAAAGATACTTGGCAATTTTATTGAGTCTGAATTATTTGGAAAAGAGTCCCAAGATAACTTAGAAGTCTCAAGTGGGGTCTACTTTACCAATCATTTTTGGAAAATCAAATTTAACTACTCATGTAAGAAAAGACCGTCTCCATTAAGATGTACAGAAATTAGGATTTAACAAGTCTGATTTTTCTGATTTCTGAAGGGTTACCCAAGTGAAAGGACCCAAGAATAGTTCTTGCCATCCTCAGGGGGGTGACCAGAGGGACAAACTTTATTCTCAGTTCCGTATCTCAGTCACTCTCTTTCTGGTTTCTTCCTAGTATGAGTTTTCACAGCTGGGCTAAACACTTGTCTATTCACTCTGTTCCCTAATTTTTGTACTCAGTTAATATCAATCCTGAATGAAATCTATTATCTAAAAAATAATCTGTAGTTGATTAACAGTATATAGTGTGATTCTCATGAGTCTTATCTTTCATCCAGTATGTAAGGTATGGGAGAAATTTTCAGCTGTTTCAAAATCACAGAAACTTTTAAAAATAATTTAAAGAATGGCTCCTCTCCCCTGCAATATGGACCTGGCAACTGGCCTGCAGGAAGAATTCAGGTGCCTGGCTCCTCACCCCCACAAAAAAGGGACCAGGCCGCCAGGGGAATGTGACCCACATGGTAGAAGCCTGACTAGGACACACACAATGAAAGGCAGGACCAGTGGGGTTGGAAAGTCTGAAGCAACATTAACAATGCCAGTCAACAGGTGGTAAGTTAGGTGAAACAGCACTGTGCTTGGGGACAAAGACACATGGACTATAAGCAGGTGGGTGAGGCTGCCCCATTTCTTTCCTTTCCTTCCCTTCCCCTTCCCTTCCCTTCCCTTCCCTTCCCTTCCCTTCCCTTCCCTTCCCTTCCTTTCTTTCTTTCTTTCTTTCTTTCTTTCTTTCTTTCTTTCTTTCTTTCTTTCTTCCTTTCTTTCTTTCTTTCTTTCTTTCTTTCTTTCTTTCTTTCTTTCTTCTTTTCCTTTTTTCTTATCTCTTTTATTTTCTTCTCTTTTCTTTCTTTTTGAAACAGCTGGGGAGGTATCCAGCCACAGAAAACTAATCCTATCCTTCAAACCCAGAGACCAAGTTCAGATAATTCCTTGCTTATGCCTTCAATCTTTCTTCGCTGTCTTCTTCTCTAGTTTTCCAAAGCTAGCATGATCATCCTCTGTCCTCCAGTCTTGCTTCTACTTTCCTTTCAGTTATCTTTTTTTTTAATCCACTATCCTTAAATTTCCCCACTAAAGGGTAAAATCACTGTCCAAGGGGAAACACTTTGTATACAAGCTACTAATTTATGAGCAGGTTTGATATATAACTGTAGATTTTGATCCTATGGTTTAAGGTACAAAATTAATATTTGCCACAGTTTGTCAGTTTCCAAACTATGCTTGGTGCTATTTTTATTGCTAATTATACTACTTTAGTTAGGATGTCATATCTACTGTAATCAGTTGTTTTCCCTTCTTTAACAATACTGGGAAGCTCTGGTAATAACCTCACCACAGCCAAACACAAAAGGACTAGGGACTGAGTCAAATGGATACCAACATCCCACTCTTAATTAATTGGTAAGGTAGGGTCCTGAGATAGACACAAACTAAGAATCTCCTATGCACAGAAGACATCCCCGAAGAAAAGACTTTTCCTACACATGCCTTGACACTAGTGATATAGCTACCTACTACAAAAACTTACAAGGATCAACACAGAAAACAAAATTTTAAAAAAATTTTTAATAGAAAATGATAAGATATGGAAGCAAAACACAATCTCAGACCTCCAGCCCACCCAGAACAAGTTGAGGAGATATCCAGATAGAGGAAAATAGAAGACACACCTGAAATTTCTGAAATGATAGCAACTTAGGTAATAAAACAAACCCATGAGGCTATAGAGGAAATCAGACCGGAAATAATCTCTCAGATAAAAAAAGAAATGTCAGCATTCATAAAGGAATTGCTCAGCAAATCTAGAATAGAGATAGATAAAAACATAGATGATGATAGGAAAAAGATGAAAACCATGATCAATATAGGAAAGAAACAGAATGCATGAAAAGGATTCAAACAGATATCCAGAAAATTAAAAACTCCATTGAAAGCTGGCTAAACTGCTTGAACAAAACTGAACATAGACTTTCAGACCTTGAAGACAGGATTGAGGCTTGCAATCATGAAAGGAAAGATCTCTTAAAAATGATAAAAGATCAAGAAATGACAATTCAACAGCTGCAAGACAATGCAAAGAAAAATAATATAAAACTAATTGGAGTCAATGAAAAAGCAGAAATTAATACAAATGACATTTAAAAAAAGCTATTTGCAGAAGTAATAGCAGAAAATTTCCCAAGTACGGAAAAAGAATATGATATACAAGTAAGTGAAGCATATAGAACTCTAATTAGCCATAACCAAAATGAATCTGCACCCAGAGATACAATAGTCAGGATCCCAGAAATTCAGCATGAGAACAGAATATTAAAATCTGTTAGAGAAAAGAAACAGATCACCTATAAAAAAAAGCCCATGAGAATCATGATAGACTTCTCAACACAAACCATCAAGTCAAGAAGAGCTTAGAGTGACATATTTCAAGTCCTAGAAGAAAACAACTTCCAACCTGGGTTGATGTACCCTGCAAAACTATCTTTCAAAATTAAGGGAGAAAGACATGACAAAGAACAACTGAAGAAATTCATGAACACCAAATGAACACTATAAAGGGTACTGAAAGATATTATACACAGAGATAAAAATGACCACAATTCCAAGATCAAAAGCAGAAAGAAAACACCAAGCAGGGTAAGCAGTTAAACAGAGGGGAAAAGCAGGGAACCAACAGCAGGAAAATAACATGACAAAGATAAGCCAATAAATATCAGTTATAGCCATCAATATAAATGGCCTCAATTCACTAATCAAAATGAACATACTGGCAAAATGGATCAAGAAAAAAGAACTGGCTGGGTGTGGTGGCACACTCCTGTAATCCCAGCACTTGGGATGCTGAGGCAGGAGGACTGCTGCAAGTTTGAGACCAGCCTGGGCTACAGAGTGAGCCCAAGAGCATCCTGAACTGCATAATGAGACCCTGTCTCAAAAAAAAAAAAAAAAAAAAAGAAAGAAAGAAATATGAACCAACAATATGCTGTATACAAGAAACATACTTAACTCAAAAAAAAATTCATAGATGATTGAAAGTCAAAGGACAGAAAAGAATACTCCATGTAACAGGAACCCAGAAAAAAACAGGGGTAGCTATTCTGTTTTCAGAAGTCAAAGCAAGAATGATCAAAAGAGATAAAGAAGGTCACTGCATACTGATTAGGGGTACACTTCTAGAGAAGGAGATAACAATCATAAATATGTATGCACCAAATATGGGAGCACTCAACTATATAAGACAAATGTTAATATACATGAAAAATCAAATGAGCAATAGCACAATTGTATTGGGGGACCTTAACATCTCACTGTCACAAAGAGATAGATCAACCAGATAAAAAATCAGCAAAGTAATATCAGAACTGAACCAAACCTGTGAACAAATGGACTTAGTAGATGTTTACAGTGTATTCCACCCAACAACATCAGAATACACATTCTTCTCAGCTGCACGTGGGATATTTACTAAAATAGACCATACACTAGACCACAGAACATGCTTAAGTAAATGCAAAGGAACTGAAATTATCCCATGCATACTATCAGACCACAGTGCAATGAAATTGGAAATTAATGGCAAAAGAAACTGAAAAAACTCCATTAACATATGAAAATTAAATAACACCCTCCTGAACAAACAATGGGTCACAAATGAAATTAAAAAATAAATTAAAAAATATCTACACTTAGAAATGCAGATACAGCATACCAGAACCTGTGGGATGTGATGAAAGCAGTCCTAAAAGGGAAATTTATAGTGGTGATTCTCACAACAGGAAAACAGAATGAGCACAAACAACTTAATGCTGCACCTCAAGCTTCTAGAAAAAGAAGAACAAGTCAAGCCCAAGGCCCAAAGAAGAGAGGAAATTATAAAGATCAGAGCAGAAATTAATGCAGTTGAGACTAAGAAAAAATACAAAGAATTATCGAATTGGATAGTTGGTTCTTTGAATGAATAAATAAAATTGATAAACCCTTAATCAGCCTTATCAAAAAAAGGAAAGAAAAGACTCAAATTCATTCAATGTGGAATGAAAAGGGTAAAAATCACCATAGATGCTATGGAAATTCAGAAGATCCTCAATACCTACTTTGAAAGTCTTTACTCTTATAGGATGGAAAACAAAAGAAATGGACAAATTCCTAGAAATGTATGAATTACCAAAGTTAAATCAAGAAAATATAAAAATTCTGAATTACCCAATATCAGTGAATGAAATTGAACATGTAATTTAAAACTTACCTACAAAGAAAAGGTCAGGTCCTGACAGATGCACTGCTAAAATCTGCAAGAAATTTAGAGAAGATTTAATGCCAATACTACTCAACCTCTTTAATGAAGTTGAAAAGGAAGTAATATTCCCTAACTCATTTCTGGAGGCAAGTATTACCCTGACACCAAAACCAGAGAAAGAACCAACCAAAACAGAGAACTACAGGCAAATCTTTCTAATGAGCATAGATGAAAAGTCCTCAGTAAGATGCTATCAAACAGAATGCAACAGGTCATCAAGATTACATACCACGACCAAGTGGGATTCAACTGAGGAATGTAGAGATGGTTTGACATATGCAAATCGATAAATGTAATACACCATATCAATAGGGCCCCAAAATAAATTGCATGATCATTTTTTTTTGTGGCACCTGGGATTGAACTCACGACCTTGTGCTTGCCAGGCAGGCGCTTAGACCACTGAGCTACATTCCCAGCCCTTGTGTTCTTGAGACAGGGTCTCACTATGCCGTTCAGACTGGCCTTGAGCTCACTTTATAGCCCAGGCTGGTCTCGAACTCACAAGGATCCTCCTGTCTCAGCCTCCCAAGTGCTGGGATTATAGGCGTGAGCCACCACGCCTGGCCACATGATCATTTCAACGGATGCAGAAAAAGTTTTTGACAAAGCCCAACACACATTCATGATAAATACCCTACAGAAAATCAAAATAGGTGCTCTTTATCTCAATCTGATAAAAGCCATCTATGACAAACCAACAGCCAGCATCACACTAAATAGACAAAAACTGAAAACTTTCACTCTAAAATCAGGAATAAGACAAGGTTGTGCATTATCACCACTCCTATTCAATATAGTTCTGGAAACATTAGCCAGAGCAATTAGACAAGAGAGAGAAATAAAAGGAATAAGGATAGGACATGAAGAAGTCAAATTATCAATATTCACAGATGACATGATACTCTACATAGAAGAACTCAAAACCTTCACCAAAAGACTTCTAGATTTAATAACCGAATTCAGTAGCATACTTGGATACAAAGTCAATACTCAAAAATCAATAGCATTCCTCTACAAAAACCATAAACTCACTGAGAGAGAAATTAGGGAAACCACACCATTCACAATAACATAAAAAAAAAGAAATACACAGAAATCAATCTAACAAAAGAAGTAAAGGATCTATACACTACAAATTACAGTACTCTGAAAAAAGAAATTGAAGAGGATATCATAAAATGGAAAGATATCCCTTGCTCATTGATAGGAAGAACCAACATTGTGAAAATGGCCATACTCTCAAAATTGTTATACAAATTTAATGCAACCCCAATGAAAATGCAATTAGCATACCTCACAGAATTAGAGAAAACATTCCTAAAATTCATTTGGAACCAGAAGAGACCTATAGTATCAAAAGCAATCCTGGGCAACAAAGGCAAGGCAGGGGACATCACAATCCCTGACTTTGAAATTATGTGATGATAAAATCAGCATGGTACCGGCAAGACAACAACAACAACAACAACAAAAAAAACAGACCTGAGGACCAGTGGAACAGATTAGAAGATGCAGACATAACTACAAACATACTCAGCCTCCTCATCTTTGACAAAGGAGCCAAATACCTTCACTGGAAGAAAGATAGCCTCTTCAATAAATGATGCTGGAAAAACTATCTCTCTTCATGTCAAAGACTAAAACTAGACCCATGTGTATCACCATGCACTAAATTAAAGTCAAAATGGATCAAAGATCTAAATAAGTAAAACAGAAACTTTACATCTACTAGAAGAGAAAGTAGGTAGAAATCTTGAAGACATAGGTGTAGGTAGAGAATTCACGTACAAAACGCAGACTGCACAGGAAATATCTTAAAGAATCAACAACAGGGATCTCATTTTATTAAAAACCTTTTGAACAGCAAAAGCAATCACCAACAAAATGAAAATAAAACCCACAGATTGGGAAAAAATTTTAGCTCATTGTCCCTCAGACAAGACTTCTATCTAGAACATAAAAATAATTGAAAAAAACTGGACTCCCCATATTCAAAAATCCAATCCAAAAATGAGCATCTGAGATGAATACACACTTCTTAGATGAAGAAATACAAATGGCAGATAAATATATGAAAAAATGTTCAACATTACTGGTCATTCAAGAGATGCAAATTAAAACAACCCTGGGATTCCATCTCACCTCAGAAAAAATGGCTGTCATCAAGAAATCGACCAATAACATATGCTGGGAGTATAGACTGGTACAAGCACTGTGGAAATCAGTGTGGAGATTCCTCAATAAACTAGGATTACAGGTCCCATTCAATCCAGCTATTCCCCTGGTGGGAATCGTCTCACATCATACCACAGTGATATATGTGCACCTAAATTTATAGTAACACAATTTGTAATAGCTAGATCTTGGAAACAATCCAAATGCCCATCAACTGAGGAATGGATAAGAAAAGATACGGTCAAGATAGATAATTATACTACTAATCTCTATTAGTTCATCAAAAAGAATGGTTTATGCTTTCATTGTTTGATCATTTTTTTCATTCTTATTTCTTGTTATTTGAGCAACTACTTTGATGATAACAATATGAAACATATTAACCATTATTAATCCCCAATTATTTTGTTTTAAAATTCTGTATCATTGTTTTTATTTTTTTTAAGATGTAAGATTTTTATACAATGGAGTACTACTCAGCCATAAAGAAGGATAAACTTGAGACTTTTATAGGTAAATGGATGCAACTTGAGACAATACTCATGTGTGAAATAAATCAAACTCATGTGTGTAATCATCATATTGTCTTCCTGATGTGAGAAACTGAAAAAGTAAGTAAGTTCTAAAATGTACAATAGACATTGTGAAATGGGAAGAAATTGTTCAAAAGGAAAAAGGAACTAGAATGGGTGAAAGGGGAAAACACAGTAAGGAAAAGGGGAAAACTTTAAGTCAGTTATACTATTAGTGTCTCTTAGTTTATTAAAAAGGAAGGTTTGTGCTAGTATCAACTGGAGAAATTTTTATGCCCATATCTTGTACCCTGAGCAACTACTTTGAAGATAGCAAAATGTAATATATTAACTATTGTTATTCTTCCATTATTTTGTTAAGAAATTTTGTGTTACCTTTTTTCCATAAAATAAAATAAATAAATAAAAATAGTTTAAAAGTTTATTGCCAGGTATGGTGACACATGCCTGCCCAGCACTTGAGAGGTTGAGGCAGGAGGGTCGCTGCAAGTATGAAGCCAGCCTGAGTTACACAGTGAATTCAAGGCCAACCTGGACTACAATGCAAGACCCTGTCTCAAAAAAAAAAAGTCTAAAATTTTACTGAGCAGTGAATAAGAGAATGAGTGAAAGTACTCAAGGAAATAGAAAGATCCTTTATTGATTGCTATTTGTTAAGCCTACAAAGGGATCGAAGGACTTGGCCACGGGTTCCTGGACAAGTAGCCCAGGGCTGTTTAACTCCCATGTATTGTGTAACATATCGAAGACCAAATATAGAAACAAATATTTTCCAAGAGTCTCTTGGTATTTTGAATAAATGATGTACAAACTTGGATTTCAAAGGTATCACTTGAGACTTATGAATGCTTAAGGGCTCTTTATCAATAAGTGATAGGGGCAGGACCTGAACCTCCATCTTCTGGTTCCAGTTCTAGTGCTCTCCAGGATATAATCCTTAACCCTCTAAAAACCTGAGACTTAGCAACTGGCATTAAATATCGAGCAGAGGTTTATAAATTGGAGACACATCGCATGTTTGAGGTTTTAAATTCAACTGTACAAAGACTCTTTTAAGTAATCACATGAAAATGCCTTACATTTTATTTTGCACCAGTGACATTTATTATAGACCTTTATTACTGTGTGAATTAGTCATTTACATATACATGTTACTGAACTGGTTCATCAGCACAAAATATGTATTTTTTTCTTTGTGGGTGGCTTAAGGGTTGTTCAGGAGTAGTTTTGACTATACTCTTCATGTGCCTTATATTCTGACTTTGGTCCTGTGTGATTGAAGTCCTGTGTGAGACGAGACTGCATTTACTATCATCATAGATCAAAAAGAATGATCCCTTTTAACTAGCACAGAGCACACTCTCTACCAGTCCTACCCAATTTGCTTATCCCTTTCCTGCTTGTAACACAGTGAAAAAATTCATGGTAGGAAATAAAAAGGCAATAAAGGCAAAAATGAGCTGACACATTTTGGGTAAAGGCACGGTGAAGTTGTTAGCTGCAAGGAAGTCTATTTTCTGCCAGAGTAAGTTGATCAAGAAAATGAATGTTTTAAGTGCTGCCCTGTTTCCTTGAATTTCTGAAGCATTGCTATTGTTTTTTAATCTTTGGATACAGGCCCTGATCAGGGAGCAAAGTTGTAATTATTTGGGGTAATTTTAAAGTCGTCTTCCTTTTTTCTCTTGTGAGAAAAATTGATAATTAAGAAAAGTAGTCTAAATTAATCCAAAGAATAATAATGAAGTAAATTTTAAGTGCAGGATGATAATTTTGGCTGCTAGAGATCACTTGTGCTATTTCTTTACTCATGCTGTGGTATACTTTTCTTTTTTCTTGGAAGGACTTCTGTGTTTGGTGTGTGTCTATTACTCATCCTTTAAAACACAGTTTTGGCACTGCCTTCTCCAGAAATCTCTCTGTAATTAATGGCTCTAATTTAGATGCCTCCATTCCAAGCTTCCATGGTACTACTGGGCAGAATGCTATGATAGAATTTACTTGTTGCCCAGTATCTGATTCATAGTAGACCTTCAATAAATGCATACTGAGGAGCCAATTACTGAGTAGGTAAGTGGTGCTGTTGAATACCCCAGTAACCCAAATTATGGTTGAAAATCAAGAAGAAGTGTTGCTCTTTCCTTATTACATTTTGAAAATTGGTTGTGCTTTTGGGAAAAGAAAATAAACATGTTCCCCCAAAAAGTGAAATACATGAGTATATTTTAGAATTTTGAGCTTGAAGTTTTTTTTTGTTTTTTTGTTTTTTGTCCGGCACCAGAAATTGAACTCATGACCTTGCACTTGCCAGGCAGGCACTTAGGCCACTGAGCTAGATCCCCAGCCCTGAGCTTGAAGTTTTAACCACAGTTAAAACTTTTATCTGTATTCTAGAAAATTCAATTTAAAAAATACATAAAATTCTGCAATGATCATATTGCCTTGACAAACCTGTTTAGTCTGACTACATTATTTCTTAGCCTGATTTGCATGTTTATAGATTTCTAGGTAGTTGCAAATATTCTATGGTTATCATTTAAGTGGAGACATAATTATTTATTAGAGACCTTCTATATAGTAGTCATAGTGGTAAACTCTATATATGTTATTTCAGTTGGTGTGTGTGGTGACTTCATACGCTAGAACAATTATCTTCATATTGAAGAGGGAACAGCTCAGGATAAAGTGATAGTCCAGTAAATGACAGAAATAGGTTTAAAGCCGGGTGTGGTGGCTCACGCCTGTAATCCCAGCACTCGGGAGGCTGAGACAGGCAGATCATTGTGAGTTCGAGACCAGCATGGGCTACAAAGTGAGCTCAAGGCCAGCCTGAATGGCATACTGAGACCCTGTCTCAAAAGCACCAGGGCTGGGGATATAGCTCAGCAGTCTAAGCGCCTGCCTGGCAAGCACAAGGTCATGAGTTCAATCCCTGGTGCCGCAAATTAAAAAAAAAAAAAGGTTTAAAGTGACATCTAATTGACTAAAATAATTAGAAATCAAATTTTAAATTAAACTGAAATTAATTAAAAATAAAAATATTTCACTAGGTCAAATATTTTAGAATGAATTTATTAAGACTGAAGTTTACATGATTTTAATAATTGTGGCTAAGTTAATTTCCAAGAGGATTGGGAGAATCAACTCACAGTCTTCATTAGCAGCCTGTTAATGTCTAGGAAATGTTTGAGTCTTATCTCCCTGATCTCAGACCTTAGCACAATGTCAGGCACATGGAGGCCTCTAAACAGAAGTCTACTGAATGAATTATTGTATAAATGAATACTGCTCCCACGTAATGCAGTACCTGAGAAATATGCAAACTTACAAAGGGCAATGTATAAATTAGGGAACAGAATCAACAGAATATATATATATCCAGGGGATTTATTAGGTAAGCTTATAAAGTCAGAGGTAGGAGTCTTCAAGGTTTATCCAAAGAAAGAGCCAAGGATCCAGGAGCTGCTTCGTCTAAGAAGTTGGAGGCCATGTGAGTGTGTTATCTGTCAAAATTCAGTCTGAGAAGCAGTCCAGTAGGAGATATGTGTGTGTGTGTGTGTGTGTGTGTGTGTGTGTGTGTGTGTGTTACTTATTACAAGGAGGCCAGCTAAGCAAGTCTGAAGTCTGTAACGTTAGCTGATAGGAAGAGAAGATCATGAAAGGGTTGGAAATCCATAAACATGGGCCAAAATTATTGGTATTAAGAATAATTTTTTTTCTCCTTGCAAGTGTTAGTCCCACTTTTGAGGTCTTTCAACTGGTTAAGTCAAACTCACCCAGAATAATAACCCTTCTTTAAAGTATGAACTCAATCCCTTCATTGCAGCACTTGAATTCATGTTTGCTTGATTAATTGGAGGACTGTCACCTAGCCAAGTAGATAAATCAAAAAAGCAAATCACAAAATGTTAACTAAATCATATTCAGATACCTTAATTAATTTAATTATGTTAAATTTACAACTAAACAAAAGTACATAACTCACTTTTCTTTTGAGACAATTGTTAATTTTTTGATAGAATAATAAAGTTTATAAATTAAACTCAAATACCTAGGCTTTAGCACTTAATATTTTAGAAGTTATAAACCAAACAGCCGTACATAGTCCTTTCTGGGTGCAAGGATTTACATATATAGGATGTAAAAAAGAAAATGTTCACTTAACAGAAATATGGGCAGAATGAAATTGAATAGTGCACAATGATTCTGAGCTCTAAGTAGAGTATTAGAAGTAGAAAAATGGAATCCAAACCATTTGGGGTGAAATTCGAGGCCTTTGAAAGATATTTGTATTTGTGTTTGATGAGGATAATGGTTAAGACAGTTATAATCTCTTGATCCATGTAGTCCAGTCTCAGACCTGTATTATGACAAAAAATTTAGCAATCAAAAGACATTTCAAAATAACTTTTGTTTTTCTTGCTGCAATAATGGGTCCAGTGATGCTTCTAAAAGTATTCCCTTTTTACTCTATCATCTAACTCCCTTTATAGTGCTTTAATAATTATTTCTACAAGCTTTTCTTTTAATTCTCAGCCTTAGCCAATGTATTGGTTTTCATCTTCTCTTTTTCTCCTTCTGCACAGTGAAGTCCCAAATAATTGTTTTAACCAAAAAGAACAAGGGAGATAGAAAGACTTAAGAGTAGGCAGAAGGGAGGACTGTGAACATTCACGCACTAATTGATTTTGTTCTGCTTTGTAATTGTGATAATTCAGTGTTAGTATCAAAGAATACTAGCCACACTTATAGCTGTATGGGCACAAGAAAATTTAAAGTAAAAAAAATAACTAAAATATGTTCAGTTATGCAAAAGTAACACCAAATACAATTAATTATGTAAACTGTATACCATTTATGCCTTATTACCCAAATGTATGATCAAGATCATGCACCCCATCAGCTACGCGCATCAGATTAACCAGGTCATGAATTCTATTCTAAAGTGACAGCAAACTGGTAGATTTCATCCTCTAATTGCTTCTTTTGCTCAGTGGTCTGCACAAACTGTCTGGTCATTTGCTTATAAATTTAAAAAACTAGAGACCCTCGTGCATCTTCTAACTGCCACATCTCTGTACTTCTGCAAGGTTCTCCAGCTCTCTGCCTCTCTTCCTTTCCTGTCTTTTCTACCATTGGAATATAAATCATCAAAAGCTTCCTGTAACTTGCTGCTTTCCCTCATTACATGAAAGCTTCTGAATAGAAGTTTTTAGGCCTTTGAATTCTTGCTGTAACAAAGCTAAGTTTTTCTTTAAACAGGGAAGCTAGTTGAAACATCTTCTTTGAAGCCCTGGGGCTTTTCCTGAGGAAACTGAAGTGCAAAATAGTTTTGTTTCCCAAGGCATATCTTGACAGATATCATTTTCCCTCCATGCAAATTCTTTGCCTACTTTGTACTCAATGCTTACTTCTCTGCCTATGATTCAGCCTTCAGTTAGTCCTCAGGGGTGGACTAGCTGCTTAGAGCCTACATTCAAGAAAAAGGAGAAATCTCAGGCTCCTGTTCTTTAATACTGCTACTTATTATTGTTATCATCGTTATTTGATCAGAGTTGCTTGGTTTCTCCAGCCCTCAACAAGAGATAATAAGGGCAGTGTGGGTCCTGAGTAGTGGGAAACCAATGGACCGAGCTTCTGGGTGACCAGTTTGGGCTGATCATTGATGATGGGATCAATAATTTGCTCTCAGGGGACAGACAATGGTGTGGGCTTGGAGAATCAGCTTTCATGGGGAAACGCCAAGAGTCTTTGCTTCCATTGTGTGTATCTGTTGGAGAGGAGCGCCAGTGAGGGCTTGTATTGCTGCCCTTTAAAGCAAGCCCTGTTTTGTAAGGACTCTTTTTGTAAACAGGAAGTGTCTATGTTTTTTGTATCAGAGCCCACATTCTAGAAAAAAAAAAAAGAAATCTTAGGTTATTGTTCTTCATCATTGTTATCATTTGCTCAAGCCCCTAGAAGAGGCTTCTAGCCCCTAGAAGAGATAACAAGGGCAGAACAGACCCTGACAAGGTGCTGGCTGGAACATAACGTGAGGTCAGGGATCTGGGACTTGCTTTACGGCAGGGTATTTTATGTGATGTTCAGATATCAGGAGCTTGCCCATAATGAGAGGCAGGTGACAGGACAAAGAGTCTTGGATAATTTTTTCCCCACTTCTGCAATTCACGCACTGTTCTGAGCCACCATGGCCTCTCATCTGGAGCCTAGCATGCTGGTTTCCTAACCGGTCACCAAACTGAGCAAACAGAGTATGGTCTTTCTAAAGTAATCAGATCATGTTTTCTCACACCTAAGACCCTTCAACAGCTTCCCAATAAATGTTCAAGCCTTACAGGATTTCACTCATGCCTGGCTTTCCTACCTCATCAACTTTCTCTCTTCCCTTTTTATTTAACTTTACCCCTGGCCTTTTCTGATTTGTTCTTTTTTTCTTTTTAATGGAAAAAAAAAACAAAATTTCATAACAAAATAATAGGAGGATAACAATAGTTAATACATTACATGTTGTTATCTTTAAAATAGTTGCTTTGGGTATAAGATATGGGCATGAAAAATCCTCTGATCAATATTAGCACAAACTTTCCTTTTTAATTATCTAAGAGATACTACTAGTATAACTGATTTAAAATTTTCCCCTTTCCCTTCTGTTCTTTCCTCTTTCACCCATCCTAGTTCCTTTTTATTTGTGAACAATTTCCTTCCATTTTGCAATATCCATTGTACCTTTTAGAACTTATTTACTCTTTCAGTTTCTCACACCAGGGAGAAAATATGATGCTTACACACATGAGTCTGATTTATTTCACTCATGAGTATGGTCTTAAGTTGTATCCATTTACCTATAAAAGTCTTAAGTTTATCCTTCTTTATAGCTAAGTAGTATTCCATTATATAAAAATACCACATCTTTTTATCCATTCCTCAGTTGATGGACATTTGGGTTGTTTCCAAGGTTTATCTGTTACAAATTTTGTTGCTACAAACATGGGTGCACACAAATTTCTGTGCTACGATGTTTTCAGTTCTTCTGAGAAGATACCCAGAAGGGGAGTGGCTGTATTAAATGAGACTCCCAAACCTAGTTTTTTGAGGAATCTCCACATTGATTTCCACAGTACTTTTACTAGTCAACACTCCTACCGACATTGGAGAAGTGTTCCTTTTTCTCCACAGCCCTGCCAGCATTTATTATTGGTTGATTTCTTGATGACAGCCTTTCTTTCTGAGGTGAAATGGAATCTCAGTGTTGTTTTAATTTGCATCTCTCAAATGACCAGTGATGTTGAACATTTTTTCCTATACTTATCTGCCATTTGTATTTCTTCATCTGAGAAGTGCGTATTCATCTTAGATGCCCATTTTTGGATTGGCTCATATGGGTAGTCCAATTTTTAAAAAATTCTTTATAAGTTCTAGATAGAAGTTTTGTCTGAGGGACAATGGGCTAAAATTTTTCCCACTGTATGGGTTTTCTTTTCACTTTGTTGGTGATTTCTTTTGCTGTTCAAAAACTTTTAAACAAAATGAGATCCCAGTTGTTGATTCTTTGAAATATTTTCCATGCAGTCTAGGTTTTATGCATGAATTCTCTACCTACACTTATGTCTTCAAGATTTCTACCTACTTTCTTTTCTAGTAGATGTAGTGTTTCTGTTTTAATTATTTAGATCTTTGATCTACTTTGACTTTAATTTAGTGCATGGTGATAGACATGGGTCTAGTTTTAGTCTTTGACATGAAGAGAGACAGTTTTTCCAGCATCATTTATGGAAGAGGCTGTCTTTCTTCCAGTAAACATGTTTGGTGCCTTTGTCAAAGATAAGGTGGCTGAGTTAGTTTGTAGTTGTGTCTGCATCTTGTAATTTGTCCCACTGGTCCACAGGTTTGTTTTTTGCCAGTTCCATGCTGATTTTACCACCATAGCTTTGGAGTATAATTTCACTGGCTCGTTTTTTGACTTCTCTTCCTGAACTCAGGATCTCAGCTCACAGAGTAAACGCTGAGTGTCCTTCCTCAGCCACC
Source organism: Cuniculus paca (assembly GCA_004365215.1). Classification (NCBI taxonomy): domain Eukaryota; kingdom Metazoa; phylum Chordata; class Mammalia; order Rodentia; family Cuniculidae; genus Cuniculus; species Cuniculus paca. The sequence continues at coordinate 2,071 of RJWT010005481.1, read as the reverse complement.
TGGGCTAAACTAGATTTTCTTCTCTCCCTGTCGCTTTCCTGACAACCTGTTTTATTTTCCTCATAACACTGAAAACTTACAAAATTATCTCTTTCATTTATTTATTTTTTTGTCTCTTTTCTATGCTTTAAGTTCCTTGAGAGTAGATACCTCATTTGTCTTTTTCTAATGTCAAATAGTGTTTTCTTTACGCTTGGAGTCTCACAAGTGGTAAAAAAGTAAGCATTTCTTGTACACAATTATAAACTATTCCTAGAATTGCATACAAGAAAATTGGATTGTCATACAAATGGTAAAGGTCTGTCGCTGAGGATTAATTTCTAGATTCAAAAGGGAGAAAATAATCTCTTTATACCAGCTTCAAGTCAGAAGAAACTGAGAATTGCAGGCCAAAAACAAAATAAAATAAAAACATCGCTAGGAAATCTTAACTTATATGTGACATAAAACATAAATAATATAAAATTTACCATCGGCGACATTTAGCATACTCCTAGTGTTGTGAAATCATTACCTCTATCTAGCTTCCAAACTTTTTCAGTATCTCCAAAACAAACCTTGCACCCACTTCAATTTCATCCCCCTTGTCCAGCTCTTGACTATCACTAGTTCACTTTTTGATTTTGCAGATTTGCTGATTCTCAATAGTTCATGTAAATAGAATAATAAAACACTCTGATCTTAGCATGATGTTTTTGAGATACTTCTATGTTGTCGTATGTGTCAATATGACATTCCTCTTCTTATGAGTGAATAATTTTCATTTGTATAGGTATACTAGAGCTTGTTTTTCCATGATATGGTTGAGATTTGGGTTGTTTCTACCTTTTGACTATTGTGAATAGTGTTATATGAACATTTATGTATAAGTTTTTGTTTGAACATCTGTTTTCAGATTTTTTTGTTAAATACTAGAAATGGGATTGCTAGTTCATATGGTAACCCCATGAAAAGCAACCAAATGATTTTCCATAGCAACTGCACCATTTTCCATTTCTACCAGCATTATAAGAAGATTCTAAATTTTCCATATTACCCTCACCAATTCTTATTTTCACTTTTTAAAAAATTGTAGCTATCCTACTGGGTGTTAAGTTTTATCTTACTATAGCTTTTATTTGAATTCTCTTAAATGATGTTGAGCATTTTTTTATGTAGTTGCTAACCATTTGTATGGCCATTTCTCTCAGGAGCCTTCTAATAAATTTTAAGAGATTGTTTTCCTTTTTGTTATTGAGTTGTGACTTCTTTTTATAGTTTAGATCTTGAGCATTATCATGAATGTCTTTTAAAAAGATTTTTTTCTATTCTCTGGATTGTCTTTTCATGTTTCAAATTTGAGGAACTGTGTATTTTTTTCCTTGTAGTGTACTTTAAAGCATGAAACCTTTTAATTTTAGTGAACTCCATTATGTATTTATTTACTTTAGTCCATGTTCTTGGTGAGATATGTAAAAATTCTTCCCCAAATTCAAGACTATGAGTGTCTGCCCCTATTTTTCTTTTAAAAAAAGAAACAATTTTTTTTTGCATATGGTGTGAGGTAAAGGTCAAACTTCATTCTTAGCATGCAGATGTCTAATTGTCCAAACAAAACTTCTTCAAGAAATTATCCTTTTACCATCAAGTAGTCTTAGCATCCATGTTAAAAATCAATTGCCCATAGATGAATGGATTTGCTTTAACGTTCTCAGTTGTATAAAAAAAAATCTTACTTTACACTATTCTCTTGGTTACTTTTCTCTCATTGCTGGGACAAAACACCTGACACCTAAAATGGAGGAAGGGAAGGTTTATTTAGCTCACTGTTTGCGGAGGTTTCAGTCCATAATCAGCTGGCTCCAAGGCAGGGTGGCATGGCACTGGGGCAACACTTCAAGGCAGCAGCCAGAGCAAAAGGAGCAAGAACAATCCTCTCCTCTTCCCTTATATTGTACACAGGCCACTCCCCACCTTCAGGGTGGGTGTAGCACTCACAAAATCTCCTTGCCCTCCTTTGCACAGAATGATGACAGTTACAAAGTAAGAACCCTGGCTCCCTGCTGAGCATCTCAGTTAAACGTCTAAACTT
>RJWT010005480.1:0-30895 GCA_004365215.1 Cuniculus paca | reverse complement strand
TCATTTTTTATAGCTGAATAATACTCCATTGTATAAAAGTACCACATCTTCTTTAACCATTCCTCGATTGATGGGCATTTGGGTTGTTTCCAAGATTTGGCTATTACAAATTGTGCTGCTATAAACATAGGTGCACATACATCACTGTGGTAAGATGATTTCACTTCTTCTGGGAATATGCCCAGAAGCAGAATAGCTGAGTCAAATGGGACTTCCAGTCCTAGCTTTTTGAGACACCTCCAAACTGACCTCCACAGTGGTTGCACCAGTCTGCACTCCCACCAACAGTGGAGAAGGGTTCCTTTTTCCCCACAGCCTCTCCAGCATTTATCGTTGGTGGTTTTCTTGATCCTGGCCATTCTTTCTGGAGTGAGATGAAATCTCAGTTGTTTTAATTTGCATTTCTCTAATGACCAATGATGCTGAACATTTTTTCATGTATTTATTTGCCATTCGTATTTGCTCAGCTGAGAAGTGTGTTTTCATCTCAGATGTTCATTTCTGGATTAGGTCTTTGAATTTCGAGGGACTCGTATTTTTTAATTCTTTATGTGTTCTAAATAGAAGACCTTTGTCTGAAGGGCAGTTGACTAAAATTTTTTCCCAATTTGTGGGTTTTCTTTTCACTCTATTGGAGATTTCTTTTGACATGCAAAAACTTTTTAACAAGACAAGATCCCAGTTGTTGATTCTGGGAACTGTTTCCCATGCAGTTTGGCTTTTGTTCATGAATTCTCCACCCACCCCTACGTTTTCAAGATTTCTACCTACTTTGTTTTCCAGCAGATTTAGTGTTTCTGTTTTAATGTTTAGATCTTTGATCCATTTTGACTTTAGTTTAGTGTGTGGTGATAGGCTTGGGTCTAATTTTAGTTTTCGGCATATGACAAACCAGTTTTTCCCACACCATTTATTAAAAAGGCTATCTTTCTTCTAGTGAACATGTTTGGCCCCTTTGTCAAAGATAAGGTGGCTGAATGTGTTTGTATTTGGGGGTGTATCTTCTAATCTATTCCATTGATCCTCAGGTCTGTTTTGACTCCAGTACCATGCTGATTTGATTACAGTAGCTTTGTAGTATAATTTCAAGTCTGGGAGTGTGATGCCTCCTGTCCTGCCCTTGTTGCCCAGAAGTGCCTTTGCTATTCTAGGTCTTTTGTGGTTCCAAATGAATTTTAAGAATGATTTCTCTAGATCTGTGAGGTATGCTAATATTATTTGGATGGGAATTGCATTAAATCTGTATAATAATTTTGGGAGAATGGCCATTTTCACAATGTTTATTCTTCCTATCCATGAGCATGGAATGTCTTTCCATTTTCTGAGATCCTCTTCGATTTCTTTTTTCAGAGTACTGTAGTTTTCATTGAATAGATCTTTTGCTTCCTTTGCTAGGTTGATTCCTAAGTATTTCATTTTTTGGATGCTATTGTAAAGGGTGTGGTTTCTCTTATTTCTCTCTCAGTGCATTTGTTGTTTGTGTACAGGAATGCAACTGATTTCTGAGTATTGATTTTGTATCCAGCTACATTACTGAATTTGGTTATGACATCCAGAAGTCTTTCTATGGTAATGTCCAGTAATTTATACTAGCACAGAAACCTTTCGGTAAATGAATTAGAAGATGCTGTGAAAAGGCTAAGTTGGGTTCATATGGGCTGAACGAGTAATCTTGCCCTGTCATAGCCACAGACTGCCCCCAACAGTCTAGGCAGCTACTTTGCAAATGTGGGCCATTCACTTTAAAATGGGGGGTAAAGGAGAGCCAACAACAAACCTACTTCTGAGGGGAGGAATCAAAGCACTGATAGGCAGAGGAGGTCACCTATACCTCTGTGAAGTGCCGCACTTTGTCCGACACTTACAGAGAAGCCTGCTGAGGCTGTGCTCAGAGGAAAGTGCCACCGTCACGGCTCCAGTCCTGGTGCTGAGGCCATTGAAGTGGGCAGTGGGCAGATACTCTCCAGACCTTTTAAATCGGACCATGTAAAGCCTGTACCCAAGCACTCAACACAACTGGGGGCAGGGCAACGACAGAGGAAGTCTCTTCCTCCACTCTCAGCCGGCGGGGAGCCATCTGATGACACCGTGTGTCTCGCAGAGAGCTGCACTCCACTCAGCATTCAGCCTCTGATGCTCAACACAAACCAATTTCTGAGCAGTTCTTCCCGTGAGTGCCCTGGTCCTGTTGATCTCACAGTTACATCTAGAAACACTTAACCGTGAGACATTTCAGTGTACCGATCACTGGACGCTGCTTCCCTGAGAGCTTGGTAATCACCACAGCCTGGGGAGGGCAGAGAGAGAGAAAAAAAAGCTTCCTTGTCAGGTCAGGCTCAATTTATTGCACTAAAAGGGAAGAAAAAGCTTCCAGGTTTGCTTTGGAACTGAAATTTCTGTCTTTGATAACATCACTGGGATAATCTGTGTTAGGGTTAAAACTGAATTTCTGGTGATGGTAAATGATGTGGCATCCAGATAGTAAATGTCATGGCATCCAATCTGAAAGTGGGTCTAACAATCTCCTGGTGTGTGTGAAGTCCAGTACATGCCCACTGAGCCAGCAGAATAAGAACTGGTGTGCTTTTAATTATTAGCTGAGCCAAAGTCCAGTAACCCCCAAAGCAGAATGAAATGATAAGAACCGAAACACAAAGCTTAAATAGAACCTCTTACCTTCTCCCCATGGCACCCCACCCAGTGGGAATCAGCAAGGACCCACTCGGAATATACCTACCGGGAAAGAGAGCGGGAAGGAAAGGGAGAGAGCAAAAGGGAGAAAGGGAGGAGGGAGGAAGGAATGGGGGAGGGGGACAGAGATGAAGGGGGAGTGGAGAGAGGGGAGGGGGAGGGAGGAGGAAGAGAGAGAGAGAGGCTATTCAGTCAATTATCCACCCAATCATATGGATCTAGGCAGAGAAAGTAGACTGCAAGCCACAAGCCCCCTTGGAACATTATCTAGTTTATCACTTCTACTTTTGGGGCTCCCTGAGGAGAAGAGGAAAATGTACACTACAAATAGAGGAATTTAAATCCAGCTGGTCTTCAGACCCCATTGGAGGTGCTGTAGTAAGACTCTTGGAGCCCACCCCTTGACATTCTGATTTAATAGATCTGCAATGGAACACAGAAATCTGAATTTTGATAAAGCCCTCAACTTGAGAACTATTATAAGCCTCTGCTTTCTCTTATCTAATGAAAAGGAATAATAATTTAATCCAGGACTGGTGAGTACACAGCAAAATTTTGGTAGTGTTGAACACTAGGATGGGTTGGAGAGAAGCGGTTTCGTGGTAAGCATTCTCCAAGTTCTCAGGATGCGCAAATCCCAGGTTGCTGCTCGTTATGGTCTATAAAAGCAAGATACTTCTTGATTGTGTTTCCACTAATGCCACAGACTCAATTGCAGTAAACCAAATCTATAAACAAACAGGTGACCTTGCAATTTATCAAGGGTACAACAAGCACACCCAACACCATGCACTGGCCTCAAGCACACTGGGGATTGCCTCCTACAGCCGACTTAGCACAGGGCCTGAGAAGAAAGAAAGCATGGTCCTTCCTCTTCCTGGGCACCATCAGTGACCTTTATCCAAGCCAGTGTTGATGCCCCTTAGACAACATTTTTTTCTCAAGTTGATTTTATTCGTACCTTCTGACTTTAACAAAAATAAGTAAATAAATAAATAAATAAATAAATTCTACTTTAATGTGACACTCACATATGTATTTTAAATTTCCCTACTGCAGTTCAAGTCATCTCAGTTTATTATGGTTTTTGTATTACGTCTAGCTTTAAAACAATTAATATGTTTGAGCCCTTTTAAAATATCCGTAATGTATTAATCAACATTATCAATGTGAAGAAGCTTATAGAGGATCATGTTTTTCCCTGTTCTGAAGGTTGGTTTGGTTTTATTGGTGTATTTGAATGAGATCGTTATTTCGAAGTTTGAGGGAAAATGCTTTGTTAATAACATACTGGATATTAGGGAGAAATTTAAGCTCCTTTAAGAAGCCAACACAGGATTGAATCAATGTTTCCTTCATGAGAAAAAGCTATTAGTGCATAAGGTAGGACCAAGGAGGACAGGAATAGTATGTGCTGATCTAAAATGAGAAACTCAGGCAGTTAGAGAAGAGGAGAGAGAGAAGATAGATGTGCTCATTGCTCCAGATACCAGATCAAGAATGGCCTAAAAGTCAGGTGTGGTGGTGCATGCCTGTAATCCTAGCACTCAAGAGGCTGAGGCAGGAGGATGGCCATGAGCTCAAGGCCAAACTGGGCTGCACAGTGAGTTCAATGCCATACTGAACTACATAGCAAGAATCTGTCTAATAACAACAACAAAAAAGAATAGCCTGGAAATAGTACCCATGCTCCCAAAGCAACAGGGAAAGGAGACAGAGTCCACTAGCACCTGTCACCTGAAATGCACCTGTAACCTCTAAGAATAAGTGGAATCAAGAACTTTAAAGAGTTCCAGGACATGCTGGAGATGAAAGGTAACAGCTTTTCTGCAGCTATTATATTAGGGAAGTCAGTTCTGAAAGAGAAAGATTTAATTCGAACATAGAACCTTTCGAAGCAACTTTTTTGGAGTTTTATATGCTGTGAGATAAATACGCACATCAGTTAACTGTTTTCCACAAGGATAGACTTAGGCCTCCAGGAACCAAAGTGTATGTCACATTTCCTGCTTTAGCTGAGTACACATAGCATGTGACCAGGGGTCTGCAAACTCTTGGTCAAGCGATCTGAGTAAGTCCCGTGACCGTTCTGAACCATTCCCTTCTCAAGTCTCTGATTATACCAGTCTGCTTCCTTTCAAGTTTCTCACAAGTATCAGGTAGAAATAAAAGTGCACTTTGTAAATTGCAAGTATTGTAGAAGCATACTGTTACTCTCTGAAGTGGGCAGTGCCTTTGTTCCAAACCACCTGAATTGGGTGCGCCCCTTAACAGTGTTGGAGCCATAAGCTGAGGGACAGTTCATGTGCCAGGAGTTAACCCCGCCTCCAGAGAGGTCTGCATGAATTCTGTCAAACTCCCACAACCTCTTCTTATCACTTTACTGATGACATTGGACCTGGGCTTAGATGACCGGGTCTTTCAGTGCGGTTACTATGTCACCTTCTTTGTGAAACATGCCATGACACTCTGACCCACCACCTGGCCTTCCAAGTGGCCCCAGGTCACACCTGCAGTGAGCTTGTCCTGTCACTAAGGGACATAGTAAGTGACTGTCATGGGAGGCCCCTCAACTGCCTGTCTTCATAACTGTTAAAGGTTCAAGGATACAGAGCCACGTCCACAGCGCCATGCTCGTCACGCGCCCAGCAGGCCACTGTATTTGCTGTGCACTTGAACCGCCAATCCTCACACATCAAGCTCTTCCCTTCCACTTGCTCTATCCACCCCTGCTGTCCAGAAAATTTCTTCTGATTGGCTCTCTACTTTTTGGCTTGCCTGCTAAGCACTAAAATGTGTCCCAAAGCTACGCTCTTCAAGATGCATGATTTAAGCTTCTCTTTCAGCTAATTAGATATTGTTCTACAAATTGGGCTGTTCTCTCTGAAAGACGAGCTGCAATTTACTTCCCCTGCCCTCTCCTTAAACTTAAACCGAACTGTAAAACATGGCCATTTGATCGTTTAGTACAATCAGGAGATTGTTTCGCACAAGAAATAGATATCCATCTTCTCAGTAACACTGAGGTGGTTTGCCCATGCCTTAATGGCTGCTATGAAGATGATGGAAAGCTTCACTTAGATGCCTTTCACTGTTTTGGAAGGTAGACTCACACTGATTTGTCGGCCCACATATCTGTCACCATCTCCTAAGTGTTCCTCCAGTTGCTGGCTATATTAAAACATCTTCACCTACAAGGAAGAGATCTTTGTTATCTCCATTTTACTGTGAAAAAGCTGATGCTTAGGGAAGTTGGGTTATTTGCCTAAAATCAAGCAAATAGTTAGGTAGAGAAGCCATACCATGAATTCGGCTCTTTGATCTCTGTATCTCATAAAATTATTGTCCAATAAATGCAGCATCAATTGAAGAGGAGGATTATAAAAAAATACAGAGTTCTCACACCCATGCACTGTTTGCATCTCTCAAGAATTTCTTATGGTTCTTTTTGAAGTAACTGCTATGAGGCCCTTTAAAGCCTTCTCTGATCCAACCAGCTCTTACGCACAGTGGGGAAAGGACATTGTTTAGAAATTACCTCTTTTCTTGTACAGAAGGCCGAGTGTTCTCTCATCCTCAAGACTGTGCCCAGCATTTGATGAACGGAGACACTCTGAGTGGGGTTTACACCATCTTTCTCAATGGGGAGCTCAGCCAGAAGTTGCAAGTATACTGTGACATGACCACGGATGGGGGCGGCTGGATTGTAAGTACATGAAGCTGCTCTCCGCACATGCAAACATCCTCAGGGTTCCGGTCTCACAGCTCAGCACTTGTCCATCAAACTCCACCCTCCTTCTGGCCATCCTTTCATCCACCCCATCTGTGTCCAACTTGGATTCCTCATTGCCTCAAAGGCCTGAGGCAACACCCCAATCTCAGATGGGGTGAAGCAGAGACAGGAAGTAGCATAGGAAGGCTGAGGTGGTGTAGGTCAAACTCAGATGTCCAGGATGACTGCCTTCCCTCCTGCTCCTTTTTCAAGGAGGGTGCTGGAGAAAAGCAGTGGTGACTCATGGAAGTCACTCTGATCTTGTCGCTGATGACAGCAGCTATAATAAAGCAGTAGCGAAGGAGGCCCTTGGCACAAGAGGAGCCTCCCTGTAGCGAGGTACTGGCTCCTTCCCTTGGAGGGTGGCACAGAGGGGAGCAGCTGAGGAGCAGAACTTAGGGAGCCACCTCTACTTTCAAGGGCTGTCCCTTTTCTCATACTTCCCCAGGTCCCTCCTTAGAGCTGCCATAGCCTTCAGGGAGCACCTGTTTTCAGGAAAAGAAAGATACCACTTCCTCTCACTGACTTCCTCCCATCCCTGCCAGAGGCAGCCTCACAGCCCCACCTCTCACTGCAGGGGAGTTTCACAGAGCAGGCTCCCTCAACGTGATTGGTGGGGATGCAATCCCAGCACCCCAAGTCTCCTGCACCTCTTCCTCCCGCAATGCTAAAATGCATAGTACTGGATTTTCCATGTTATGAAATGGGAAGTTTTTGAATAGAGTTAAATGGTGGCTGTGCTCCTAACAGCCACTCTGGGGAGACATTTTCTTTTATGTTTCTGACATATTTGTGCCTCCTTCTTAAAGCATAATTGGAAATTCAAACCACAGCTGACGTATTGGAGGTTAAATGAAATTAGCACTTAGGCAGCTCAGAATGTGAATGATAATGCAGTTGCTTTGTGTGCAGTAAGATGATGACAGTGACTAGATGATGTGAAGTTAGTCCTATTCTTTTGGTGAGAAATGGTTTTTTACTTTGTGGTTCAAAAGATTAATTTGAGAATCAAACTTATTTCCCCTATCTGGGAACTTGATATGTAAACTTAATCCTTTCTACATTGCAAGGGTACAAGTGGGTGTCAACATCACACTCCAGCCTATTCATCCAGGGCCTCTGCACTTCCACACACCGGCTATGAATGTCCCTTCCACATGCTGCTATGCAAGTACCAAGCTCTGGTCCTTATCTGCAAATCTTTGTCATTGCCTATATGGAACCCAGTTATATCAATTCTATTCATTGCAATCTGTTTTCCTCAGCCTCTTCTCATTCTCCCCCTCTTCTCTTAACAGGTATTCCAGAGACGTCAGAATGGCCAAACTGATTTCTTCAGGAAATGGGCTGATTACCGTGTTGGCTTCGGGAACCTGGAGGATGAGTTTTGGTTAGGTAATGCCTGCTATTTGTTTTCCTTTGGTGTGCTGATCAGCCTTTTTGTTCATCTCTTTCCTTTCTGTGTTTGTCTGGGATTATCAGAAACCTCCTGTCCATTGAGAAGTTGACAGCTTGTGAATTGCTTTCAGTGCCTCTTGCTCTGTTTGGCTCCACTATTGATCTGTTTTTATCTCATGGTTGTGTTTTCCTCTTTGCTCTGTCTCTTCCCATCCTCATTAATAGTCTCTTATGCTGATGGGTCTTGACATGAAGCAGGTCCAAAGGCAGTGAGCTGCCTGGCAGGAGAAGGGGATGAGGAGTTATGCACAGGCTGGCCTCCTCTCCAGAGCCAGCAATCAACCAGCAAGCAGGTCAAGAGAAAAAGGAGGCCCATACCTCTGCTCAGATCCTTGTAAAATGTTATTACTTGGTGTAGGAAGGAAAAGGGAAAAGTAAAATATCTTTGGAAGCGATTAGCTATTCCCAGAGGTCTGACACAAAAGGAAAGTTTCATTGGAGAACTGAACTGGAATGGGAAGGTTAACATACGTCCAAGTCAGCCAGGTGGCAGTGGCACCAATCCAGAAAGCAGTCCCTATATGATTACCTATCTCTCCTGCTTGGTTAGATTTTCATAGAAATTGATGAAGAAGGACAGAGGAAAAAGCAAAACATCATGTTCTGTATTGTGGTCTCCTTTTTACTTCTCCCGCCATCATCTGGTCCAAGCCTCACTGTCTTCTCCTGGACGCCCAGCCAACAAGTCCTTTACTGGTCTCCCAGCCTGCCAGGCCAGGCTATGGTCCACACAGCCGCTACAGTGATCTTCCTCACACCCCAGATTTAAGCAAGGGTGAATCACCTCTGTAAAGCCTTTCAGTAACTCCTCATTGCCACCATGAATGCCAAACACCTTGGCCAAGATGCAAAGCCTTTCTCCTCTCCCTCTAGTGCCTCAGCACCTCACCTGCTCCTCCTCCTATCCTCCCAACACTAAGTTCCACACCCACAGGACCACTGAGGTTCCTGTAAAGAACACTCAACCAGCCCCCATCCCCTATCCACCATGGTATCCATCTGCACATACCCACAGGCTAAGCTAAACTCTTCCAGCTTCAGAGAATCTGTCACCTGTTGCCCAGGGGCGGATCGCTCCATTCTCTTTGGTGGCCCAAATCATAGTGCCCGTGTTACTTCCTGTCCCTTGATGATACAAGCTTCTTTCAGGACCATGTCATATTTCTCCTTTAGCATCACTGCCTGTTACAATGCTGGGAGGAATTTAAAGTATGGTTGGTACTTAAAGAGTAGATATCAGTCAGGCAATTATAAGAATTTACTGAGTACCTATTATAAGCTAAATCTGTGTTTGCCTGTATAGGCAATAAAAATAAAAGGTAAAAGCCATATAAACACATTTGAGAGAGGAGACAAATAAGAAAATATATTTACCTTTGAAGCATTTGCAAACAGTGTGGAAGGCAAGGGAAATGCACATGAATAGTGTATCCATAGCAGATGGGAACTTCTGTCCTACACCTAAGCCGCTCTGTACCAGTTTCACAGTTGGTGTCATGTTTGTGAGATTTCGGAACTATCAAACACTCAAATTTTCTATATACCACTTTTTTATGTATTATCTAAATTAAATCTGTTTTTAAGGTAGTGTTATAGCATTGCCAAAAATGCTAGTTATCACATGCTATAAAAAAGGAAGCCTCAAAAATAAATATAATAAAAATGAAATACTATTAAATGACATTTAAAGACAGCCTATCATTGTTGCTGTTAATGACGGTGTTTAAAATGGAGATCAGAACGTTCCATGTGTTAAACCACAAATACTTAACCTGAACTGAGACTGCCGGTTGAGGACAGAGTGGGGGAGGGAGGGTCTCTGTCTGCTAAGAAAGACTGAGATAAAATTTGGAAATATCTTTCTACGTGTTTAAGGTCATTTAGTGCCTTATTCCTGAACATTTCTCCTATCATTGGAAACTCCCTTCCATACTGTGCTAACCTGTGAGTTACCATTAAAAAGTCCGTAGAGATTCAGAGGAAAAACAGCAAATTCATGATAAAGGCACTGAGCAATGAGTCAGAAGAATGGAGGAGGGAAGGCAGGAATCCTTCTGACATATGCACACTGGGGTGCAGGCAGGAAACCCATCCAGCCACGGGGCAAGTGCAAGTCAGGAGAGAAATGAGATCAGGTGTATTGAGTGAAGTCACCTATGGCACTTAAAAATCGGAGAGGTCTTGATGGCGTAGTGGAGAACCAGTGAGGGCCCCTGAATAGAGGGGAGGCCCAGCCATGTGCAGTTTGGCGGCAATACTCAGGTTGGAGATACTACTATCACCCAGGGGTTATGTCCTAAGTTGAGTTCTTTAGAAACAGATCCCGAGACAGGGATTCTTATTCAGTTATTTAAAGGGGAGAGTTCTTGTTCAAGTGAGTTATTGTGTAGGGTGGGGTGGTTTCTATAAGAGGGCGAACAGAAGCAGGTTAGAGCCAGAAAAACTACCAAAAATGAGCCTGGTATGGAGACTCACTCCACTGTCATCCCAGGGGAAGATCCAGAGCATGAACTACTCCTGAAAGTCAGTCCCCACTGCACAAGAAGGCCAGACTTTTGAACCCCCATAGCAGTCGCTGACCAACGTCTACTCCAAGGCACGGAGGAAGGAGAGGATTAAGTGACTCTCATTTCCTCTCCACCCATGTGATTCACTGATTCTAAATCCTGACCCACTAGAACAGATATCAGATGTCACGGCAAAGCAAGAGGATCCCACTTCAGTTGGCAGCTAGAAATCAGGAAGATGTGGAGACCACTGTGCAAAGGCAACAGTTTAACGTTTGGGCAGATAGGTCAAAAATCAGAGCTTCTCAGAGGAAGGGAGCAAGAAAACATACAGGAAAATATCACCAAGGGGTATCTGGGCTCCACCAACTTAAAAGGGTTTGTACCTTAGAAGACTCAATTAGCCCCAAGCCTGGGATGCTCAGAGGCCAAAGAGAGGGCACATGAGTGACTAGAAGACAGCCAAGAGGTAGCAGTGCAAGACGCGGCAGGCAGATTAGATCAAAGACAACTGGAATCGGGAGGTGGAGAAGAATACAGATGCTCCTCAATTTATAATAGAGGTTACAACCTGATAAACACATCCTGAGTTGAAAATCTTTTGAAGCTGAAAATATATTTAGCACACCTACCCCACCAAGCCTTAGCAGCGTCCTTGTAGACGTTGTACAGTAAGAGTTGTTTACCATCGTGGTCACATGACTGGCTGGTAGCTGGGCTCACTCTGCTGCTCAGCATCAGGAGAGAGCATAGCACAGCAAATCACTACCTAGGAGAAGATTAAAATTCAAAGCTCCAAGTACCGTTTCCACTAAATATGAATGGCTTTCATGCCATTGTGTAGTCAGAAAATCGTAAGCTGAATCACCATCAACCCAGGACGATTCATATTCTCTGACCTGGTTCTGGGAGCCCCAGGAGGCCTGGAGGGAGACAGGAGGGACAGCGTAATGAAAGACACAGAACCCTCTTTGCAAAATCCTAGAAATGCTAAGATGTCCAAATATCTAGGGTGCTCTGAACTCCTCCAGTGTTTCTGTCCTGCTTTCTCCTGCTGACACCAAAGATTCACACCCACAATGCCACTTGTCGATTTCTGTCCATCACATGATTTGGCATTCAAAGCAGCAGAGGCCAGGGCCAGGGAATCTCAGGCTCAGGGTTTGTCAGTTACTAGGTCAAGACTAGATATGAGGACCTGAGCCATCCGAGGTGAGTCATCAGCGGATCTGAAAGCCTCTTTGCTACAGGAAGTACAGAGGCTGTCAGAGGCTGTTTGAAAATAACCTGAGAAGGGGTGCGGGTGAATCGATCCTCCTCCTTCAGCGTCTGTTTCGAGGACACAGCCAGTCCTCCCTCCCACCTCCCAAGCTGCTGGGCCAGGCTCAGCAAAGCTTCTGCCTTCCCACAGGGCTGGACAACATCCACAGGATCACAGCCCAGGGCCGCTACGAGCTGCGTGTGGACATGCGGGATGGACAGGAGGCCGCCTTTGCCCACTACGACAAGTTCTCTGTGGAAGACAGCAGAAGCCTCTACAAACTCCGCATAGGAAGCTACAACGGCACTGCGGGTACCTGGGCCCTGAGCACACCCCGAGGGCAGTGGCATGCAGCAGAGCGGGGCCCTGGGTGTCGGGAAGCAGCAGTGTCCAGTTTATGAGCTCTCAGCTAGCCGCTTGGCCCACCTGAAGTTACTTTCTCAGGGCTTTAGTTTCCTCATCTGGAAAACTATAATGATGTCTATCTCAGTCCACAGAATAGTAAGAAGAAATTCAATAAATGCCATTAAAGTGCCTTTAAAGTTTTTTTTTTAAAAAGAAAAGAAAAGAAAATGTCACAAGGGAGAACAAAGGATTATTTTTCTTATCTAGATGAATCAGTATGTTCTCTTATCCAGAGGGACCAGAACCATTTCTACCTGGGGAAAAACTTCCCTGCAATGGCTTCTGGGAAACCATCTTTGAACTGGTGAAAATAATGCCCCCTCTCCACCCCCACCATCAGCAGTGGTGATAACACCCCATCAAGGAGCAGTGACATCACTTAAAGGCCCCTCGCTGTGCCTCTGATGCCTCCCAGAGAACCACGTGCATGATCAGCTCTTTTTATGGCATCTCTGCGAGCAGAGCAGCCAGCTCTGTGAGCACTGGCATTTCCTTCTATCACGCATAACACCCAGTTTGTGTTTTAGGCTTTGCTAGTCTATTTCATGTGTTCTGCTATAACACTTTTCATAAAGTCTATCGTGCCAAATATTCTACTGTTTGGTACATGGCGTTATTGGCCTTTTCATTAACTCCAATTTCAGGGCTAAAGACTGACATTTAAATTTAGCAACATTTTTATACCTCTCGGAATTAAGAAGAGCATTCGAGGTATTGCCCTTCCAGTGACTGCATCTGCTCAATTATTTCTCTTCTCAGCCCAGTATTGTTACTCCAAAGACACTTGCCTTTGTTATTGTTCATACTGGAGGTCATTAGCAATGGCAATAGATGAGCCTAAGGAGCCCGACAAAAGGTCCAATTTGTCACTTTTTGAGCATAAAATAGCTATTCAAATGGATCTATTAAACAAGATATCGGACTAAATTTTTCACTCCCCAGGATTAGAATTGTGCGTATGGAAAAGCCATTCTTATTTCTCCTACAGGAAAGAAAGCAAGCCCTCCCTCTTCCCTGCATTTTTTCCCTTCCTCCCTCCTCTTCCTCACACTCCAAGCCCATGTTTTATCTCACTTAGGCCTGGTCGCTGCTACCTCTGGCCTAGCCCTGCCTCCTGCAAGTCCCCACAGAGGGCAGAACTGTTGGGCTGGATTTGACTCTTACGTGTCAGAGGCAAATTCTCCCAAGATCATGGCTCGTCATTAAAAGTTAGTTACAATTTTTCTTCATCTTGGGCAGAATCCTCAGCAAAAGGTCATGGGATGAGGATGTGCTTGGAGAGAGCAGCCTGAGGTAGTGACACCAGGGATAAAGCAGAGAAAGAGCCAGCTGAGGGACTGAAAAGGAGCAGGAGAGGGGGTGACCGTTCCTCAGTGTGGAGCCCAGGGTTCCTGGCTGTAGGTCAAACGTCCAAAAAATCCTGGAGGGAGGGACAAACAGCACAGCCTCTCATGCCTGTTCTTTTTGCAGGAGACTCTCTCAGCTATCACCAGGGGCGCCCTTTCTCCACACAGGACAGAGACAATGACGTTGCTGTCACTAACTGTGCCATGTCATACAAGGGCGCTTGGTGGTACAAGAACTGCCACCGAACCAACCTCAACGGGAAGTACGGGGAATCCAGGCACAGCCAGGTAGGTGACAATCTGCTGCTTTGGGAGTGGCTCAGAGCTCAGCACCCATGGCCCTGGCTCTATTTTAATACACATGTGAGTCCTACATTTCTCTTTTCAAAGAAATATTTAGAGTTTTGGAAAAAACAAACGCTGGGATCAGGATGGCTAAGAGCAGAAACCAGAGAGAGGTCCAGGAGCTCCTTTCCTTCCCCGGGAAGCATCAGGTGCTAGAACTCACTCAGACTGGCCCTAGGTGACCAGACAGCTTCCCTTTCATTTCCTCATGGGAGGAGCTCCTCAACTCAAGAGATAGCTTCAAAGGCTCCGCTTCATCTTAGGGCCCCAGGCAGGGAGTGGTCAGAGATGCCCGTGAGCTGGACTCTTTCCCCAGACTGCAAGTCCACAGGTGAGGCTGGATAACAGGGAGGCAACTGGACCAACTGAAACTTTCCCAGTTTTGACATCGAAAGGCCTTAGGGAAAGTCCTCGGTTCTGGGCAAACCGAGCTGGTCAGTCATCCCAGCTAGAGTCTGCCTGAGTGTCCTGTGCAGATTGAGCAAATACTCTCTTCAAAACGCTTTCACACCACTGGGATTTTGAAATTCACCACTATTAACTGGTCCACATACAATTCCTGAAAGCCAAAAACATATAACTGGCGATTAGCAGTGACCTGCAATACAGATCCAGGCCACACGAATGTGTAAGGGGAATTGCGGACAGAGACGCTGCTCCTAGTCTTCAGTGGGAACCCAGCCCTGAAGCTACTTGCTAACTGAAATAGCGAGACCCACATGTTGGGTGCCGATTCCCATCATTTCCCTTCTTTACGAGTAGGGCGTCCCAAGGAGAGGGAAGAGGGAGTTGACATGTTTATCTGTCTCATGCCCAGGGGATCAACTGGTACCACTGGAAAGGCCACGAGTTCTCCATACCCTTTGTGGAAATGAAGATGCGGCCCTACAACCACCGTCTGTCATCCGGAAGGAAACGGCGGGCCTTACAGTTCTGAGCAGTGGGCAGTCACAACCAAACGATTTTCTCTGTCATTTGTTTGTATTTTATAATATGATACAAGGGGGGAGGGTGATAGTGATGTGCTTTGCAACATATTAAGGGTATCTGAAAGAAGCAGGGCTGCGGCAGGGGTCAGCTGACTACTGTCTGCTGTAGTTTCCACTGCTTGGAGCCTGGCCCCAAGGCTGCACTCTCTCTCCTAACCTGTCATCCCTAACATTCCCCTCCTTTCCTGCCAAGGAAGAAAAGCAGGACACTCGCTTACATGAGCAATTCAAAGACAAGTCACGGAGTACAATTGTTAGGGTGATAGATGCGCACTTCTTTTTCTACTCTCTCGTGATGCCTCCAGCTTCCAGATATTGCTAATCTGGTCATAGCTCTTGATGATCAGGTAGTCACACCAGCTCAGAGAGAAGTCTTAGTGAAAGAGTCTGGCCAGGAATGCCCCTAAGAGGGAAAAAATCAACCGCACCCTGACCCAACAGCCTATGTCCTTTGGAATGGGTCAAAGTTCTCATCTTTTACCTTTCCAGAGTGGGGGCCTTTTTTCTAGCCATGCTCAACCCTTTGCCTAATTTAATGAAATTAAATTATTATGAAATGAAATTAATTAGAGCCTACAATCTCATCTGGTTCCCAGAATGCTGCCGACTACTGGC
Organism: Cuniculus paca; assembly: GCA_004365215.1. Classification (NCBI taxonomy): domain Eukaryota; kingdom Metazoa; phylum Chordata; class Mammalia; order Rodentia; family Cuniculidae; genus Cuniculus; species Cuniculus paca. The sequence continues at coordinate 15,506 of RJWT010005480.1, read as the reverse complement.
CCTGGGTTATGCAGCAGCTGTGTCCTTGTGGGTCTTGAGCTACTTCCCCTCCCTCAGGGCAGTCAGACGGTAACTCTCTTCAGGGGTGGGAGGGGAGATGGCTTTTGTCTGTAGCACTTTGGATCAAGCTCTGAGGAAAAGAAAGGAGAAGCTGAAATAAGGGCACCTGCCGTAGAGATTATGAGTCCCGTGGAAAACTCAGATCTTACCCAGTTCCATTTTTACCATTTTTGTTCTGCTTTGTTACGGATTATTTTTCTGAATTTGGAAACTAACAGACTTATTTCTGTCATCAGCCAGGCCCTCCTTGGTGTAGGTGGCTTAATAAGAGTCAGAAGAAGAAGTTATATGTCCAGTGAGCCATTTTCCTATTAACAGTACTGGGAGGAGATGGAATATTTGCTTTGGGGCCTTTTTTTTTTAATTTGGTCCTAGCGGAAACAGAAATGACCCCTTAATGAGGTGAGATCATGAGAAGCCTTTCTCCATCTTCTTTTATTGTTCTGCTTTGAAAGGAAAAATGAAAGGTGCCAGAGGAAATTACACATAGAAACCCAAAGGTGAAAAGGGGAGGACTGTGTGCCTGTCCCCCAAGTTATGAGATGTGCTGTTTCTGCCAGCATGATTGAATTTTTAAGCCCAGGATTCTCAAAAACTGTGACCTTTCAACTTCTCCTCCAAATCAAATGCCAGCTGCAACCATCCTGCAGTAACCATCCAAATTCATGCCCAAGGCCCACAGCTGCCTTCTCCCTTTCTTCTCCCATTCCCCAGGGCTCCTATTCTATTTCCTATGGGGACCATGTTTGCCAAACTGGGGCATCTGTGCCTTTGCCAACCAGTGACTAGATGAGCCTGAGATTGGTGATTTTCTAATGGCAGCATCCACCCTCTGAACAAGGCTTAATAGCCAGGAAAGGATAGTCCCTCAGACTGACACCTGCGCTTCTAGGGGTATGAGGGTGCAGTCTGCCTGCCATTTTCTGCAGGCACCAACTCTTCAGCAGTGTCCAGAGAGACCTCATTTACCGCACACCTGGATTGAAAGACGGAGGTAGTACTTTTATTTTTCAGTTCACAGTAGGCTTCAAAAAACTAGAAGAAAGAGGAAGAAAGAGAAGCCTGTACATTAAATGAGATTTAGCTGGAGACTGGGACAAGCATAAACGGGAGCAAGTACACTGAATAAGCAACTCTGCCATTATGCTGCTGTGGGACTTTGGGTAGCTTGTTTCACCTCTCTTGGCCTCAGTATCCTTGCCTGTTGGATGAGACATTAGACTAGAATAATTTCTAATTTCCCTTTCAGTTTTAGCATCAATAATGCTCACCCATGGTGTGAAAATCTGAGTAGAAATGTGCATTCATGAGAGAACTCAATTAGGTCTTGTGCGGAAAGAACAGAAGGAAAGAAAGGAGGGAAAAAGAAATTGATTCAAAGGTCAGAAGTAACATACACACACACACACACACACACACACACACACACACCAGAAAAGATAACGCCAAGAAGAAGCTGAACTGTATCTACAGAAGTAATAAATACCAGGGACCTGGGTGTGCTAGGATAGTCCACCTCATCAACAGGACTGAAATGGAGCATGACTGTACATCATCAGTTTAACAGAAAGTCAAGAAACATCAGTGGAAACCAAAGCTTGCCTTTCATAGGAGCCAATTTACCTCATGGAGCATTTTCACAAATAGTATCAGCAACGCTCCCTAGTTGCATTTTAGAGAATTTTAAAACAAGCAAGGAACTTCAAAGATCAGCTCACCCAAAACTCTATAAAAAGATTTACAGATTCCTTTTGTTAAGTAAAGTACTTTTCTCCTGAGGTGTTTTTTGTTGTTTTTGTTGCTGTTAGTGTTTTTGTTGTTTTGTTTTGCTTTGTTTTGTTTTGTTTTGTTTTGTTTGAACCATTTTTAGGAGACTGTTCTACTGTCTTCCCAAGGCCCATGGTCAGCTTGACTCAAAGGTTCTTAACTCAGCTCACTTCTACACTGAGCTTCTCAGATTATGGTTCCTTGATCCCATAAGGGACATAGAAGGAAAAGCAATGGACACTGCCATAAAGTCAGCATAATGAAGACATATTAAAAAAAATATATATATATATATGCAAAAAAAAAAGTACCAAAAAAATCAAAACCAACTTCCAATGACTACAGTAGACTCACTTCCAGACCCAGGCAGTTTCTCCTTTTTGTGTTTCCTATCACATAAGGATTGTTTCCAATAAATTAAATTCGTATTCTCCAGGGTTACTTCTCGAAGGAAAAGAGTCAGATGTAAAGATGGGATATCAGGAATGACAATAAATGGTGGCCATTCGCACAGATTTAACAGATGAAGAGGGACTTTACTAAAAGTGACCACAAGGTGGCGCGCGCAATGCCTCCAGAGACCCAGGGAAACGCTGGGCTCTCCTAGTTTTCGGATGCCTAGACCGAGCTATGTAAGAGATAAATCTGTAAAAGGGCAATAACAAAATGACAGTAAAGAGATGAAGAGTAGACGCCTATGAAGATTTAAATCAACTCTACCCCTCACCTGCCACCAACCCAACTCCGCTATTCACAAAGTGATGGACATCGGATACCCTGTTCCTTCTCCGTGGAACCATCCAGCTCCCTGTGCGCTACAAACTGCTCTTTCAAAGTCAGGCTCAAAGGACCGAGGTTATCAATGAGTCCCGTGCCAAACCGAACAACCCTAACCACATTTTTACTTTTAATGTCTAGTTCGAGAGCAGAGCTATAAATTAACAACCAAAAGTCATTGTAGAATGGCGTTAAAGACCTCTTTTTAAAGCCTCCATGGGAAAGGGTATGTGAGCTCCTCTCTGTCCTCTTCTCTGGAGAAACAGAAATGGAACCTGTGAGAACAGTGCATTCCTCAAGCTTAGGGACTTGAAAAGAGACTAGCTAGTGACCAGGATTTGCAAATGCTCCTGGGCATGGGTCTGTCTCTCTCTCCCCCTTCCCGTTCAATTCTTGCTTCCTTCCCCTCTCCCCCTCTCCTGTCTCTCCTCACCCAGAATTCCAGGAAATGTGAGACCACTTCCCCAGGCTGTGTGATTTTTTTCTGTTCCTTGCTTTCTTATCACCGAACTCCTATTCCACCTAATTTCCTAATTCCATTTCTTTCCCTTCAAAGCAGAGGGAAAAGTGGGGAGAAGATCACTTTCTGGCTCTATTTGCATCTCACTGTCCCATCTTAAAAATTTGATAAGGGAACTTGAAAAGATTGAAACTCAGTTCCATTTCAATAATCCCACAAGAGGTAGGATCACTTGTTTTCACGTTTGCCTCAAATTTGCCATGGCTACAAGAAGGGTCTTGGTGACCTCTGTGAGTTTTGTTGATCTACTTCTCATCCAGATTCAGCAGGGCTGTATCTCAACCCTGCCTAATCGTCCTTGGTGGTCCCTTTTTTTCTATTATTAAGTTTATTGGCACAATTTAGAGATGCATATTGATCACATTCATCATAGGGCATTTGTACCTGCATGTGACATATCTTGCTACCACTTTGTCTTTCCTATTCTCCTTCCCTTTTTAATGCAGGCGATGATGACAGAGAGGTTCTGTCCTCTGGGCAAGTATGAGTCTCAGGCCTGGCTTCTGGGTGGTGCTTACAGCCCCTCTCTAGCTGTACACTGCAGGGTCCTCTGATCATATTCCTATGGATCTCTGGTTAACTGCTTCCCCAAACCTCTGCACCTCCCTTAGCCCAACCCTCACATGTGTGCTAAAGTTCTCCTCAATAACACTGGAGCACTGTGACAGAGCCAGGCCAAATGAGAGCTCACAGATGAAATGAAAACTTCCAAAAGCAAGTAGGGAAAACAGCTCTAATATTTATTCTAATTTATTGCTGTGGATTGAGGTCCAATTGGAAACAATGACTCTAGCTCATGCTGACTGTATCCACACTGGATTTGCTTAATCTCCTTCTATATTCTTCAGCTTTGAAAAACAGCCAGAAAGAAGAATAAAATTAAAAATTAAATGAAAGAAGAAGCTGATGAACCATCACAGATTAAAAGGAAGCCTTCTACAAACATTCCCACAATAAGAAAGCAGAGATCAGGTGCGAGTGGCCATAACAAATGTACCAGATTGATTTCTTGAGTGCTGTCCTGCCTCAACCAGAGCTCTTATCCACTCATTTGCCCATTTCACCAAGGAAAAATGGAGGTACCAGAGAAGCCCTACTGTACCAAACAAGAAGCAGAAGGACTTTGTTTGTTCAACCCATCCCGCCTGGGCCACTTGTTTTCATTGCCAGCAGTCACAGCCTGATTTGTCATCTCTAGCATTTCTGATTTATTTTTCAAGGTCACCCCTGGCCTGAAACATGACTTCACTGCACCTGCAGCACTTCATTGTCCACATGCCCTTGGCAAACCTCAAGTTCTTTGGACGGCATTGCATTTTCTCCAAACAGGAAATCCTCCCTCCTTCCCCAAGCTTAATAAGGCTATTGCAGAGCATCCAAATAACACAGCTCTTGTTCCTTAGACAAACTTGGCTCCCTCTATTAATAAAACAGCCCCTATTGCCTGAGATGGGAGCTGGGTTAGTGCTAAATTCCCAGTTCAGAAACACTTAACCCTTCAGCCTGGGTTAGCTCGCTCAGGCATGGCACCGTGGGCGCAGGTGAGGAAGTGCAAGTAACCTTCTCCGAAAAGTAACTGTGCACCCAGGAGGCCTGGGCCACCTAAATCTCAGGCCAGGTGCAAGGCCAGCAGGTGAATGAATGCATGGATGAGAACCGTGTTCTTTCTCTAGCTGGTTTAGCAGCCCCTAGGGAAACCCTGTGATGCTTTTTAACAACTGTCACTGAACACTAATATGTTCCTGCCCTGAGGCAAATGTCGGGAACATACCTTCAAGCCAGAGGGAATCGCAGAGTTCACCTAACAGAATTCCCTGACTTCATACTCAAGTAAACTGAGGCCAAGATAGGATAGGCAACTTGCCCAAGTTCACACAGTCAATTAATAATGGGGCTGAGGTTAGATCCAGTGTAAGCTTTTTAATTTGTTTTTCTTCAAGTGAAAGATTGAGAAAAATAGTGAAATAGTGCACCTACTATTTACCAGATACTGTGCTATAAGGACTTAACATATTTTATTAAATGTTTACCATAGATTTAACCATTTTATAGAAAAGAGAATGCAGGCACAGAAAGTTTCAGTAACAAGCCCAAAGTCACACAGCTACTAAGGGGAGCCAGAGAATCTCTTCAGCTAATTCAAAATCCCTTGATTTTTCTACTCATGAAGCTGCCTCTATTTATATTTATTAAGCCATGTGAATACATCTTGGATTTTATTAATATTCTCACAAAGGAGCCACTGATGGCTCTCTCTCTTTCTCTCTCTTTTCTTTCCTTTAAGAAAGGGGAATTCAGGGCTAGGGATTTAGCTCAGTGGTGTAAGTGCCTGCCCGGCAAGCATGAGGTTGTGAGTTTGATCCCTGGTACCAAAAAAAAGGGGAATTCTTGTATAGTTTTGGTCACATACCTTTGGGAAGAGTAAGAAACATCCAGGCAGCTCTTTCTTTTTCTTTCTTTTAATTTGGGAGGTGGAAGAAAGGGTTCTCCACAGGTTTGGAGCAGAAGACAAAGACCAAGGCAGAAACACGATTTCTCCCACTCCATTTTTTGGGGAACATAGGAATCTCTTTCTTTTCCAATGTTGGAAGAGTAGGATATTCCAGAGTCATGCTACTCAAGCTGGAGTTTGAGCATAGGCAAGATGAGGTAGCATAGGCGAGACTAGGAGAGAGAAACCCCAGAATAAACATGGCACAAGCACCTAGAGCACTGATATAATCTAGAATTTGGGGAGACAGTTTTATGTTATGAACATACAAGAACCAGTATGCATGGTTGGCAAATGCAGAAACCTCATGAATTTTTAGGCAAAAATCAGCAGGTTGCAGACAGATCTGAACTAGCCCCTCCCAGACTCCCACAGATACAAATACCTTCAGGGTGCCCTGCACAGGCGTATCTGTGAAACTTTTTGAGAAATGAAACTAGAAGACAGGAAAGAAATCACTTCTATTTATCCCCTGGTTTCTTTTCCCTATTCTTTGCCTGCTTTACGTCCCCAGTGGATGCGGAAAGGGAAGAGTCTCAGAGAACAGCTGGCCACGATCTCAGGTCTCTTTGCTACTTTGGAGGATTTAGAAAGAAATCCTTACTAGTAACTTGGTGGTTTCAATGCCAGGCCAAATTTCAGACACGATCCTCTTTTTTTGTTGTTGTCCCTTTCCAGGGCAGGGGTTACTTGGACAGTGGTGACAACCATATATGAGAGGCAGCAAACACCATGAGTCCTGCAAAAATGTCAGTCAACTCAACACTCCTGTACCAACCCCTTCCCACCAGGCCTAGCCCCAGACCAAGGTCTCACAAACCTCTAAGGGTCAGAATCTATCTGAGTCTGTTCTTAACCTGTAGGCTCCCTGTGTCACTTACACACTTCTAATTTATTCCAAACATCATTCCCTCCAGGCCCGCAGGAATTCCCAGGTACCCTACACAAGTCATGTGACTTTAATGGAGGTGAGTACCTGGAGCTCTAACTCACCCTGGTGGAATCTAGATTGTTGTCCGAGAACTCATAAACACCAAATCCTCCAATTTCTCTCAATTTGAGTTTGTCGTTTTAACCTTTAACAGCCTTTTCAGGTAAAAAAAATAATTAAATAAATAATAACACAGACTGACTGACTTTGTAGCTACAATGTACTTGAAAAAGCACTGACTTTAAACGAAGTCTGGAAGGAAGGAAAAAGAAGAAAAATGAGAGTACAAACTCCTCAGGTGATGCACACTTTAATGACCTAAAATAAAACCACACAGAGCAAGGGAGAGGGAAAATCAATCTGCCCCATCCTTTCATGGCACTGTAGCTCAAAGACTGGAATCTCTGCTTGTTAACCATTGTTAACTAGTATTTTTAGTCCTGGTTGCTTTTAGCCTCTGTATAGTTCCTTTTTTAAACACATTTTCTATACATTAATAAAAGATCCTGAAGGAATGGTGTGTGTCTCTGAGTCCTGCAGGGGAATACGGAGGCGTGGCCCTCTTCCCGACTGGCCTGCCTTTGTCAGGTCGCCTCTCTTCTGTACTTTCCAGCCCCCTTCTGCCCAGACGGCTCTTCTGCACCACCCTTCTGGGTAAGCTCTTCTCATTGCTAATGGCCCCACACCCATCGTTGCCCTCAGTCCCCCTCTTCCTGTCCCCTCATCATAGCCCCACTGTCTCTACTCTCTTCGTGCTCTTCGTCCTTCCCACCTGCTCTTCCTCGTCTCTCCTCTTTGCCCCCTCACTCTTCTCTCCCACCAGCTATGCATTCTTCATCTCGCCCTTTGCTTTTACCACCGTTGCTGACGGGTAGTAACCTCTCCTATCTAGAGTCACCAACATGGTCTCATCTCTGCTTTTGAGAGTTTGATCAGTCACAAAAGACAGTGACTGGCCCCTCCCTGCTGGCTTCTCTCCTGCCTCTCTCAACCCTGGAACGCCCCATGGCACCAAATCTCCAAATCTCTAGTGCCATCTATGGGTCCTGGCTGAGAATACTCAACAGACCCAGCTTGCTAAGCCTTCCCCCAGTCCCGCCTGCGCTGCCAGTCCTTGTCACTCTGGCTTGGAGCTGGTCCTACTAATTCACCATCAGCCTCTCTGATGCTGGCTCTCATGACCACCTCCCCTCAGACTTGGTCACCTGGGAAAACGTTTTTCATTTTCTCCTTCCAGTGCACAGTGTAAGAGGGACTCTGACCCCTAAGTTACATTAGGTAAGACTTCAGTGAAGGAACAGTTGCAAGAGGAGGGTGACCAGGGAAACTTCCATCCAGTTCAGTTGCACAGCTGAGTCCGGAAGAATCAAGGTAAATGGACAACAGTCATAAACTCAGACAACCTCCTTCCCTGTTGGATGGAGAGGGGTTTTTTGGAGCCTACCTGGGGGAAGTCTACCTGGCCAAGACCTGTGACAATTTCCATTGGGGAGAGAACAATACAAACAAGAGTCAAGGGGCATGAAGTGGCATTGCTGGCAGGATCAGGGCCAGGAGTGGTTTAGTGCCTCTGTTTTCCAGGCCCCGGGGCCATATGAGGGAGTGTGACAGACAGTATGACTCCCCTCAGGGTACTGGGCACAGAACAAGATTTGTGAAATTCCAAGGCCAAGAAAAACAGGCTTTCTTCATTTTCTTTGTTATAATGGAAAAATAATGAGTACTTGAAAAGAAGGACAGAATCTCAACCCTGGAAATAAAAACCACAACAAAAATTTCATTCCTCCTAATTTTGGGGAAGCACTCTCAGACTTCTTCCCACCCCAGGCCATGTGAGAAACAGAAAATCCCCTCTCCCAGCCTCGTGATCATCTACTACTGAAGGAGTCCTACCAGAATGAAAGGCAAGGGTCAATTTCTTAGCCTCGTCCTTGTACTTTATTTCTTCTTTCTTTTTTCATTTCCTAAAAAACCAGGTCCCTGGGGTTCCAGACAAAGAAAGTCCTGTAAAAACAGCCACAACCCCTGACTGTGTTTTAAACAAGCCATCCTGGACATCTACACCTCAGGATGACAACACCAGAGGACTGACTATTACACTATAGTGAAGAAAGCCTGCCTCCTGAATCTTGTCTTGCATGTTATCTGGAAAATGCAAGTGGAAACTAAAGGAATCTGGTGAAACTTGAAGGAACTTCAGTAATTAATATTTTTTCTGAGATAGCTGAATGCTAACATTACATTCTAACTTAAATGAGCATAATTCACCCATTGCTTAAGACCTCTGGGTGCATTTATAACCATCTGAACACAGATTTAATTATTGCTGTGTTGTGGGAACTAAGAACTGCCAAGGGTAAAATTAAAAGTGGATTATTAGGCAAGAGAAATGTTAGCAGCATTAGCAATCAGTGCAATTATCCAGTAGCGTGTGCCCTCCCATAATCCCCAGTGACCCTGGGGACCTGCACCTCGACAATGGCCACTTTGCCAGTCAGCAATGAAACATCACCACAAATTGAGGACCCTCTGGACCTGTATCTTTCCTCTAATGTGATGCATACAATATATCCCATTGCCCAGGCTTTCAGGGAATTACAGAAGGGGTGTGCATTGGACAGGTATCCCCACACTCCAATGTGCCCCCACATTCCACTGTGTCCCACAGTCCTCTCCATTCACCTTACATCCACAATCAATGAGTGCCCAGGGTGGGCCAGACCCAGTGCTGGCCTGGTTGAAAAGATGAAAGGATGTCCTAAGGGAATGAAAGGATTTGCTCTCTCTATATCTATCTATCTATCTATCATCTATCTATCTCTCTCTCTATCTCTCTATCTCTATCTCTCTCTTCCCAGTGAAAAGACATTCTCTCATTTCTCCATCATACAGTTATTAAATCCATATTCTGTACCAGGATTTTATCTTGGTAGCAGTTTGCATTATACTTTTCCAGAGAAACAGAACCAACAGGAGATAGACAGATTATAGACAGATAGAGACAGACAGACACTGAGGAAGTGGCTCACATAGTTATGAAAGTTGAGAAATCCCGTGATCTGCCCTCTGCAAACTAGAGGCCCGGAAAGTGACACAATTCTGGCCAAGTCCAAAGGCTTGAGAATTAGAGGAGCTGATGTTGTGAATCCAAGTCCAAAGACAGAAAAAAAATGTCTCAGATCAACAGGCAAGCAGGAAAAAACAAGCAGCGAATCTACCTTCCTCAACTTTTTTGTTCTATTCATGTATTCAGCAGATTCAGCGCAATCTTCTTTCTTCAGTGCAGCAATTCCACCACAAGTCTCACCCAGTAACACCCTGACAGACACACACACAGAGACAGCGCTTCATCTGGGCACAGCATGGGGGAGGCAGGTTAACACATGAAATCAACCATCACATCGCCACAAGGCTGTAATCCAAGAAGAAATGGCTCCTTTCCTGTAGACCCTTCTACTGATGGGACCTCATACTCTAGGACAAAGATTTAGCATTTATTCTCTTTTTGCCTCATCCCTTTTCCACCCATTTTCACAAGCTCCCTACCTTCCAATCTGGATATTCCATATACCGTATATGTGAGTAAGGCCCTTCACTTCAAAGGTTTGCAAAATAGAATAGAGAGAAACATCCAAATTTATGTTTATGTGTACATGAGGAACTGGAAAGAGATATACAGGGAAAGATAGTCAGTCAATTAGGATGAGGGCTGTCGTTTCAATGTTGAGATTTCTTTTTTAAACTCAGACACATTTCACTAAGAAAAGTGGCAATTAAGGAGTTTCTGGAATCCAAAAACTAACAGAATCTTCTCAAAGAACTGATTACATGGAATCCTCCAGGGGCGGTGCTATCCTAAAAGGTGGTGGCACTTTTTGATAATGATGCCCTTTAATGCTTTAGGCAAACACTATTATCATTAGAGTTTGCCACTGAGCATTCATTCATGGTGTGTGTGTGTGTGTGTGTGTGTGTGTCTGTGTGTAAGCTTTGGGTCTGCCTTTCTTAACAACAGTAAGCTCTTATAGAGGTTTCTGGGAAACAATCAAGAAATCAGTAGCAATTATGAAAATTCAATATGCTAGCTGTACAGGAAATTTAAAGATACAAGAAAAACAGTGACAACTGAGGTCAATGTATATATTATGTCACTGTGCAAGCAATACCTGGCTTGATTTGTGACCCATGCTCTCATATTTTATGAGTTTTTCTCCAGTAAATAAAACTCACAGACTAATAACCAAAACTCATATTTATAGCCAGAGCTATGCTAAAACAATTGGCAAAAGGGACAACCTAGGTTGTTATTAAGGGAAACTCAGTAAACCTATTGACAAAGAAGAGTAGGAATCATTCAAGAAGTCAGTGTGAAATTAACCACTCTCCAATTCCATCCTCAGTTTTCATCACATGCTATTTAAAGACTTGGAGAGATATTCATGTGAATTTAGTTTGCAACCCACCCCACCAACCCCTTCCCACACAGTTACCACTCCCAGTTTTCTCAAAAATGACCTGAATTTTAACTCAATTTAAAATGTCCACACTTACCTTGGAGCAAGTTTTCAATACAGCAGTATTATTGACATTTTTGTCAGATATCCCTTTGTTGTGGGAAACTATCTTGCACATTGTAGAACATTTAACAATATCTCTGGCTTTGATCCACTGAACTCCAGTAGTACTTCACCACCCTCTAAAAGTTGTAACAATCAAAAATGTTATTCCCAAATATCCTGGATGGAGAGCAAAATTGACCTCAACTGAGAACCACTTTTATAGAGAGATTGGTCATAGAAGACACCTCTATTCTAGACTTCATGGAAGTCACTTTTTAAGAAATTTCAGCTGGTCTGTTTCAGTCCAAAGCACAAAAGAATTCCCCCAGTATTACACTGTTTTTTTTTCTATTACATTTCATTCTATGAATGTTTGGAAAAGTATATATCTGCATTTTATTTTGTTTTTCTTTTTTTCTTTTTTGGGGTTATAACTCTGGATATTTCTATAATATGAGATTAGATTCCAAGGAAAGGAATAGAATCTACAAGACAGAGCTTGCCAGAAATGAGAGTTTGACTTACAATGGTTCTATTTGTTTCGGCTCTCCAGGAATCAATTAGGTTTCAAATCAAGAGCCACTGTAAATTAGACCTCTGGCTTTGTTGCTTTACCTGCTAGACAATAATAAATGATATTGATTATTTAAGATCCTCAAATTCCTCACAATCTCCTACATCCTACAGGTTTCTTAAGAAGATAGAAATCAAGGGTAAGTTTTACACTAATAATAGAAAGAAGGGAAGTTTTGTTCAAAATTTTGCTTAAAATGAAGCCCAAGTGCAGGATTCTAGTCATTTGAGTAAGGAACGCCAGTATCGCCTGCCTATGCTCCTGGAAGAAGGTGGATCTCAAAGTCACCTCTCTAGAGAAGGCTCCCTGATGTTAGGGAAGGCAAGGGATTAACCAGACCTCTGACCACCAGTACAAACACTGTTCCTTGTGTCACAAAAACAGGAATGGAAGAAAAAGGGGAAAACAGATGGTTGTCCATGAAAGAAATCCACTGCAGCATAAGCACAAGGCTGGGACTTGTGCCTACTTTTCACCCCCCTCACTCTCCCAAATACATCGTGAAGCATACAGGTAGGGAGGTGTGGAGGGGCATTTTTATTTCCAACTTTTTCAGAAATTTGAAATATTGCTTTCCTTTCCTGATGACCCAGTCACACCTTTTGGACTATTTGGTTCAGTTTTGTGTTGGAGAAAATGTAGTCACCATAATCTGTAACATCACGCTAGTTGTGAAGGTCACCCGCTATCAGGAGGAGTCAATGTGCAAGCGTGACTCGTGTCACTGGACGTTTGCTTCTCTTGGCCTGATGGACATGTCTGTTTCAGTCTGTCAAGAGTCTGTTGCGGTCCCTTGCTGCAGAAGTGTGCACAGCACAGAGCTCCGAACAACGGAGAAAACCAGAGCTTCATGTCTTGTTCTAGAAAAGATGTGCTGTTCTTCATCAGTCTTTCCCACCATGGAATCTTCTTCCAGACCAAGAACTGCTGCAGCAGCTCGCACCTTCTAAGGCCCGTCTCCCATGCATTACGAGATTTGTAAACCTTTTACTTGTCTTCCAAAACTAAGCTACTCAGAAGAGGCAGGAATCTTCAGATTAGCAGAGCAAAAAGACTTATTTCTTGCCAGAAGGCTGGAGGGAATCAGAAAGAGATCAGGAAAGGGTCACTGAGGAAAGAGTTTCCCTCATTCGTGAGTTCTCTGAGGGCAGATTCTGGGTTTTCCACATCTGTCCCCAGTATTGGGCCACAAACACTGTATGGACTGAGTACAGAATTTATGTAATCTGAATTGAATCAATAACTTACTCCTGTGAAAGAGACTCAAGCAACAGCTTTGATTGTGTTAAATTTAAGACAGTCCCTAAAATATTCAAGAAAAGTATAGTTGAAATTCTCCAAAAAGCACAACACTGAACTTGAGGTCAAAAGGCCTCTGTGATGAAACCACTTGTGCTGCTCACTGGTAGCGTGCTGCAGGCTGTGTCTTTTGGCTCCCTGGAGTTTCCTGTCATCTGCAGAATGGGGACAAGAATAACCACCCCTTGTACTTGCAGACGGGGGGCGGGGGCAGCAAGCGTTCATTACCACTGGAAACGCGATAATATTGTACAAGTTTATAAATGTTGAAAACCAGCCTAAATCTCAAATACCTTTACAGTAGAGTGATGGCTCTGAAATTTCAGGAACCTGGCTGTCCAAAGCAAGTTATTGCCTCAAGAAAATGCCCAGGGCAAAGTTAAGAGCACACACTTGCTCTCAGGGGTTAGCTAACAGCTATTAAGAAGCAGGAAAGGACAAGAGATGGGGAAGGGGCACAGATGAGAAGGGAGCCAGGACAGAGACCCACACTCTGTAGTTACGAAATGTCTCCCAGGAGGCCACACCTGTCACGGGAAGGGCTGGTGAGTTCCAGTGTCGCCTGCTTCCACAGCATGGTTGGCAGCTTCTAAGGAGGGGGCATTTGGCTACCTCCGAAGGAGCTGTGGACCTTTGTTGTGTTCCTTGGGGTGTCTGGGGTCAGAGCTGAACTGTTTTTGAGTCAGACAGGCTGGGCACTGATATTAGTGTCATCCTCCACATCCCCCTGTGTGGGGCTAGAGCCTCAGCTCTACTTCTATACACACATGAAACAATACTGGTCTGCAATGACAGTTACTCTAAATGCCCATGTGTTTCCACCCAGCCTCACCCTCAAACTGTGCACAGAAGCCCCACATAGGAAAGCATCTCTGTTTCTTCTCAGAATAAATCCAAAGCTTCCCACTGACAGGTGCCCTTGCCCTGCCCCCATCCCCATTCCATCCCGGTAGGCGGCCGGGATCAGAACATCTTGGCACACCCATCCCTAAGCCCTCACTGTGCCTGGTGCCATATAGGTGCAGAGGGCTCACAGCCATCTTCAGTGACACTCACCTGCCCTAAGTGTCAACCTAAAAAGAAAAGGAACAGAAACCATCACATTCACACCCACTCCTCCTCACACCCAGAGGTAGAAATGAATCTGCGGTTCATTGAGTCTGTTTTCACCCTGTGGTGTCACAGGGACAGTGACAGGTGTGTGGGAACCCTGGAGCCTCTCTGCCACAGCTCTCCGCGTGGAAGTGTGACATTTACATATTCAAAGCAAGAGAGAGTGAGAGCTTCCTCATGCAAAGGATGTGCCAAAGAGAGCCCTACGATGGCAGGAAGGGAGACCATGCCCTCGAACGCAGCTTCGATTCTGAGTGCCTGAGTACCCCGCCCTAGAGCAACCGTTCCCTCCCTCATCACTTGTCCACATGCTCATTCCTCGACTTCACTTATCCACGCAGTCATCCTTGCAGCGATGCAGTGCACGCTTCCTATGGATCAGCACTGTGTGGAGAACTGGAGGGAAACCAGCATGGCTGGAAGACTGATGGGTGGGGAGGGAGACACAGGTGCAGCCGAAAAGGAGGACAGGACCTACTCAGACAGAGCCCTGAAACCACATGTCAGTTTTGATCTCATATCTTTTAAGAGCTTTGGAAAGTCACACAAGGATCCTAAGCAGGAGAGTGGTGTGATCATAATTTACACTTCACAGTGTTGTGTAAATGGTGAGGGGATCACTTTTGCCAATCTTTACTTTCAGTATGTTTCTGTCTGTGAATCTAAAATGTATGTACACAGCATAGTTATGTAATTTTTTCATCCCTTTTAGCAATCCTTGCCTTTTTATTAGTGTTTCATCTCTTTACATTTAATGTAATTGCCAAAAAGGTAAGATTTACCTAAGCCGTTTAGTCCTTTTCTATATGCCTTATATGTTTTTTGTTTCTCTATTACTCCTTTACTGACAAACTTCTTCGGTGTTAAACAGATATCTCCAAGCACACCATTTAAATTCACTTTCTTTTTTTAGTATATTTTTGAACTATTTTCTTCATGATAGCCTTGGGGATTCCAATTAAGAGATGGAAAGAGGCTGAAGAGAAAAAAGGAATGAAATGGAAACGGTACGGAAGAAAGAGGAAAACCTGGGAGACTGTGATGTGCTGAAAACCAAGAAAGATCAAAGGAAGAGGGAAGGTCCTACTGTACTGAATGCTACTAGTAGGAAAGCTGAATTCATCAATAACCTTGACAAGGGCAGCTTGGAGAAGTGGTAGTAATAGCGTGGGTACCTGGGTAGAATAAGAGAGAAGAATATGGGGGATCTATGTTCAAGGGAAACCAAAAAGAAGTCAGATTGCAAAAGGAAAAGTCACTTCTGATTCCCTGCTTCTTCTTTTCCCTTAGAAGTCAAATGAAAATGACAAAAAGAACATCAGTGTCTAGGTGATGGGATGGATTCAAAGGATGTATCTAACACTGAGTTCTCTAGCGGTCCTCATCATGTGGACCTCTGCAAATCTTCTAGGCAT
>RJWT010005479.1:8388-30997 GCA_004365215.1 Cuniculus paca | reverse complement strand
ATGGTATAAGTTATGAACTGAGTTTTTTTTTGAGAAATTTGGATTTAAATTTTTTACAAAAATGTAAATGTGTAAAATATTCCTGCTTTTTATCCTTCACCTATCTTTCTCCAGTGGTAACATCTTGCATTCATGGTATATCTGAAGTAAGAAACTAGTATTGGTATAATTCATGTAGCCAAACTGGAGATTTAATTATGATTTACTCAGTTTTTTATTAAAAAAAATAGAAAAAAGGATAGAAATAATACAGAATTTCAAAATACAAAAAAAAAAACCAGTAAGAAATCAACACTAGTTAATACATTCCATATTGTTATCTTATAAATCGTTGTTCAGGTTACAAGATCTAGGCATAAAAAATACTCCAGAAAGAATGATTGCTGTCAAGAAATCTACTGATAACAAATGTTGGCGGGACTGTGGGGCAAAAGGAACACTTCTTCACTGTTGGTGGGAGTGCAGACTGGTATGACCGCTATGGAAATCAGTGTGGAGATTCCTCAAAAAACTAGGATTGGAAGTCCTGTTCAATCCAGCTATTTCCCTTCTGGGTATTTTCCCAGAAAAATTGAAAATGTCATGCCACAGCGATACATGTGCACCCGTTTATAGCAGCACAATTTGTAATAGCTAAATCTTGGGACAACCCAAATGCCCATCAACCACAGAATGGATTTATTCAATTTTAAAGTTTTTTTTTTCATTTATTTTTATGACTAGTTCCTCTTTTTCTTCTAATTTGTAATCAAGGATTTCTCACTGTGTACAGCCAGCCTGTCTCCTTAGCTCCCTCTGACCCCAAAATTTCTCAGACTTTTTTGTCTTTCATGACCTTGATAGTTTTAGAGCTCAGTGGTATTTTGTATAATTGAATAACTTGGATTATTTGTTATATATATGCTGCTTTTCTTTTTGTTTTTTGTTTTGGTACAGGAAATCAAACTCGTGACAGGCAGGCACTGTGCTGCTGAGCTATATCCTCAGCCCATGTTGCCTTTCTTTTACACCTTTGTCAAAAACAAATAAATTGTGCACTGATGTTTTCTCATGAATATATTAAGATTATGAATTCTGATAACTATTGTCACTTTTATACTTATTTTCCTAAGAATTAGCTACTTTTCATCATTAATAAGTGTTGAGCTTTATAAAATTATTTTTCTGTGTCTGCATTTTGATAGTATGGCTTTCATTTTTTCTTGTTGGTTTAATAAATTACATAGTTTAGTTTCAAAATATAAACTAATCTTGCATTCCTGGCATAGAACCTGCTCTCTGATGATGTGTCAAATTTTATCCATTTTCATCTTTACTTGCTTATATTTTGTTCAGAAATTTTAGACTATATTTTTGAGAGCTATGAATCTAATATTTATTCATCTTATATCTCTCAAGCTTTGACTTCATATAGTGAGTAGGAAGCAGCCTCACTTCCTTTACTTGAAATAATTTATGTTATGTTTCTAGTGTGTCTTCATTAAATATTTGATAGCGTTCACCAATTAATATCTTTAGGCATGGAATTTTTTTAAAAGGATCTTAATTATTCATCAGTTAATTTAAAATACAGGCCTATTACTATTTTCTATTTTTTATTGTATCATTCTGATTTTTCTGTTTTAAAGAATATCAAAATCAGGGCCAGAGATCTAGCTCAGTGGCCTAAACACCTGCCTGGCAAGCGCAAGGTCGTGAGTTCAATCCCTGGTGCCACAAAAAAAAAATTGCTGTATGTATAAATCCATGAGTAAATTATATTCCCTCTATCTCATTTAAATGTAGTTATGACCTACACTGATGTCCTGGTTTCATGTCTAAAAAAAAAATGTTTTTTGAGACAGTGTCTCTGTATGTAGTCCAGGCTGGCCTTGAACTCACTATGTAGCCCAGGCTAACCTTGCACTCAGGGCCATCCTCCTGCCTCAGCCTCCTGAGTGCTGGGGTTATAGCTGTGCTCTGCCATGCCCAGCTTCATTTCAGAAATTTGTGATGTACGGATTCCCTCTTTTTTAAACTTTTCGGTCTAGAAGTTTCTATATTTTATTGATTTTGTTAAAGAAGTCCCTTCAGTTTTTCTGTTGTTCTTTATTTTCCTTTGTTTTCACATCTTTTACTTTCCACTTTTTGTTATTTCATTTGTTTTGCTTTCTTTGTTGTTTTATCTACTCTTATGTCTGTCAGACTTTTCTACTGGCATAATCTGAAGCACTGTTTATAGGACATAAACATTTAAAATAATAATTTTTTAATGACTTGAGTCCTGTAGTTATAAGATGGTCCCTTTTTAAATTACTTACAGAGTAGTCTCATGGTTTGATTTTGAAATTTTCTAGAGTAATCTCTGATCTATGGCTAATTTAACCCATTAGATAAGGTGTGATCTTGTTAATATCTCTACCAAATGCGCTGACTGTTCAGTAAGATCACTCCCCTCTGGCTAACCCACCCTGTATGGGTTCCGGGGTCCTTGGTGACTGTTCTTTCCATGAGAGTTGATCCTTTTTTAGTAATGATTCTTTGCTTAATTTCATAAAGCTTTCCCCTACATATTTAGTGTAGTTCAGTCAGTGACTTGATAAGAGTCCATCGCAGATTTCTGAAGTGCTTTTTCTATTGCATGAATCTTTTCTCTCTGATACTCTACTCAGGCAAATTCTATCTCTGGATTTTGGACCCTGCCTCTGAATTTAGAGACACCACTGTGCACTTCTGTGTTTCCGTCTCCCACACTGCTTTTTCAAAAATGCTTTCAGGCAGAAAGTAAAGATGAAAAAGCAACTCAACTCTTATTTCCTCTCTCAGGGAAGACTTTCTTTGGTTTTCTGTTGGTCAGTGTTTGAGAACAGTCATTTCATTTGTTTGTCTAGCTTTTTAACTTGTTTGTAGTTACTGGGCAGTATATTAGTTAGGGCTACCATAAAAAAGTAACATAGACTAGATGACAATAGGAATTTATTTTCTCACTGTTCTTGAGGCAAGAAGTCCAAGATCAAGGTATCAGCAGAGTTGGCTACTACTCTCTCCCTGCCTTATCGATTATTGTCTTCTCCCTGTGTCCTCATATAGTCTTTTCTCTCTATATCTTGTTCTAATTTTCTCTGGTTGAAAACAATAGGCATAGCAGATTAGAGTCCAGACAAACGACCTCATTTTAATTTAGTGGGCATCAGAAACATCCTGTCTTCAAATTCAGTCACATTCTGAGATTTTGGGAGTTAGTACTGTAGCATACGAAGCTAGGGCATGGGCCTCAACTCACCTGTAATAACCAATCTGTCTTACTGGCTTTCGTATCATTGAGGTAAAATACAAGACCCCTGTAGTTCAAAAGAAGAGAGGTTTATATTGGCTCACAATTTTAGTCCATAGTCAGATGACTCCAAGACAGAAATGATATGGTGTGAGGATCTGGCAGAGGACAATTGCTCACACCATGGCAGCCAGGAAGTAGAGAGAGAGAAGAGAGAAACCAGAGAAGGACACATATCCTTCCAGGTCACAACCCCAGTGACCCACTCACTGATCAGGCTCCTGCTTCCTGACAGCCATGAGTGTAGCTTGAGTTATTGAATTATTATTGAATTATTTCAGATCCAATCCCTAGCTGTCTAATAGTGCCTCCTCTTTCATGCCAGTCACAGAATTTTTAAATACTTGCAACATGCCAGTCATTTTATAAGCAACTTGCATACTTTAACTCATTTAATTCTTCTAATACTCTTGTCAGAAAAAAATTAGGAAGTCTTGTTACAGTAGTCATCTTGTTTGTTTTCTTAATGTTATCTGTTGTAAGCGGGACATTACTGCTAGAAATGGCTTCAAGCCCAGCATTTTTCAACACTCAATCAATGTGACAAGGTTTCAATTTATGTCTATCACAGCCTGCTTTTCTTCTCTGGTCAGACAATAGCTGTGGTCATTTGGAGTCTGTATGAATCTTTAATTTGATGTTGCCCCAAAGGAAAAATCTTAACCTTGATTAGCCTAACCAGGATCATCTGCTCATCCCCAAACCAGTAACTGGAATAAAAAGATGATAGAAGAGGACTTAGTTAATTAAGACCAATCAAGGTCTATTTTCAGAAAGAGTGAGTAAATTCCTTTTTAAGCTAAATGCCTTGAGAAATGCCAGCCCTACTAGTGAAAGGTAAAGAAAGATACTAGAAAAGCACATGAGAAACATCCCCTGTGCAAGACAAGTATACTCTTAAGGCAAGGGCAAGGTACAGGCCTTATAGATTTTTCTCTTCCCATTTAACAGTTTACTTTGACTGGACAGAGGCTGAAGCTCAGATGGGAGATAGATGCTGGGTTTAGGAGATTGGGAGTGGGAGTTGCTATACCTGCAAGTGCTGTTCACATTAATGAAGGGAAAGGAAGGTGAAAGAAGTTTATTTGCCATTCTACTTTGATCCCATTCTTTTGATTGTTTTTCAAAACAGGGTCTCACTATGTAGGTCAGGCTGGCCTTGAACTTACTAGGTAGCCCAGGCTGGCCTTGAACTCATGGCAGACCTCTTACCTTAACCTCCAGAGTGCTGAGATTACAGATGTGCACCACCATGCCTAGCTTTCTTTGAATTTTAAAAGGACTGGTCCAGAGTCATCCTAATTATAATCCACTTTCAAGCTCAAATCAAATCAAGGAGTTGCCACAAATACTAATAGGTAAACTCACAGCACACCATGCAAGCAACCCTGTGTTAGAATGGGGGAGTCTAGTTGATAGAGCAGCCTACCTGGTCATGCTTTCTGCCCTCCTCCTCAGACCTCTCTGCTCACACATTTTGCAGTTCCAGGCTTGCAGTGATTGTTTTCTCTATGGTTGGTGCTATGATTTGGATCTGAAATGTTCCTCAGAAGCTCATATGCTTGGTCCCCAACAATAATGTTCAGACACGAGGTCTTTGGGAGGTAATTGAATTATGAGGGATGTGACCTCATCAATAGATTAATCCAGAGGAACATCAAAGGTGGCGGAACAATAAGCAGCAGAGTAAACAGTCTCTCTGAGCAAAACAGTTCAGATGCTGGAATACAACACCATGAAGAGGACAAGAAGGAAGGAAGTGGGTCCCCTGGACCCAGGAAGAATCTAAAATATGAATTGAAGCCCACAGAGAGAATAAAAAGAATTTAAATGAAGAAGGTGGTGGCTGGCATTGCCTTATCCTGGAGCAGGACTCACCCCACAAGAAGAGCTATTGAGCCTGGAAATGTATGATCTCAGTCATGGTTATAGTCGTGGTCAACCCCAGCGGTCTCTGCTGAGAGGTGTGGGGGTGGAAGAGAGTGGCAGACATGGAGATCTGCACTGGCTGGTGGTGAGTGCAGGAGACTTGATCCACCTACGGGAGAGAGTGATTGGCCAGGTGCCATTTTGGAGTCAGGCAGGATACACCTGGGGCCAGGACTGCTGCCGACATCTTCTGGTAGCTCCAGGTTGTGGACAGACCTGTGGAAGTTGCTTGGACCGAGTTCTGCTCCCCTGGGCGTTCCTGACAACATTCCTTAGTTTCATAACCAGCTTAATCCACAGGCCCTGGGCAGTTACACTCCCCTGCAAATGACGGGGACTCTCATTGGCTGGTACCCAGCTCAGGGCAGAGGCATGGGTGCTCACCATTGGATGCCCATAGCCAACACTGGCCAGACAAGCCAAATAGTCTTGCTTCGAAGAAGTTGTGGCCAGTGCTGGATGTGTTTGGGACCACACTACCCAGGTGTGTGCAAGAAATCAGGAATATGCCAAGACAAAGAGTGAGAGGGCAATCTCTGGCATCCAATCAAAGCAGTGCAAGTCCATGAGAGGTAAACACAGATGAGATTGAGAATTGCACACCTAAAATGACTGAAGTAATGTCAGCTGAAGTGAAGAAATAATTTCATGAAGCTATAAGAGAAATTAGAACAGAAATTCTATCCCAAGTAAAAGAAGAAATGAAAACCATAATAAAAGAATTACTAACCATCTCTAAAGAGGACACAGATAAAAAAAAATAGAGGAGCATAGGAAAATGAGGGAAACACGAAAGAACGGTATAAGAGAGATTTAGAATGCATGAAACAGATTCAAAGTGATATCCAGGAAATTAAAAACTCCATTGAATGCTGGCAAAAGCACCTTAAAGAAACTGAAGATAGACTTTCAAACCTTGGCGACAGGCTTGCAGCCTGTGATTGCAAAAGGAAAGATCTCTTAAAAATAACAAGGAACCAGGAAGTAACAATTCAATGACTGCAAGACAACTCAAAGAAACATAACTTAAGAATTAAAAATGTGAGTGAAAAAGCAGGGGTAAAGACAAATGACATCAGGACCATATTTACAGAAATAATTTCTGAGAACTTCCCAAGCATGGAAAAAGAATGTGACATTCAAATAAGTGAAGCATATAGTACACCAGCTAGCCATAACCAAAACAAATCTACACCCAGATATATAATAATCAAGATCCTAGAAATTCAACTCAAGAATAGAATATAAAAAGCTGTTAGAGAAAAGAAACAGATCACCTGTAAAGGAAAACCCATCAGAATCATGACAGACTTCTCAACACAAACCATTAAGTCTAGAAAAGGCTGGAGTGAAGTACTGCAAGTCCTGAAAGAAAACAACTTCCAACCCAGACTGATGGACCCTGCAAAACTTTCTTTCAAAATTAATAGAGAAACAAGATACTTCCATGGCAAAGAACAACTCAAGGAAATCATGACCACCAAACCAACCCTACAAAGATTACTAAAGGACATTCTAGAGAGAGAGAAAAAGGACCATGGTCTCAGGAACAATGTCAGAGGGGGACCATCAAGTGGTACCAGTAGACTGAATGGAGAGGAAAACTAGGGAGTCAATTGCAGGCAAATAGCATGGCAGAGACAATGCAGTGCAAGAGGGCCTCAAGGCACCAATAGAAAGAAACACAGGCAGAGCAGATCAGGAGACATGATCCATCAATATGCTCTATACAAGAAACACATTTAACTAGAAAGAAATTTCATAGACTGAAAGTCAAAGGAGAGAGAACTATGCCTTATGTGACAGGGAGCCAGAAAAAAAGTAAGGATAGCCTGCCCATTAATTGCAGAATAAGAAAGACATTGTGTTTTATGTGGTGGAAACCTGCTCAGCTATAAAGGAAGATAATCTCAAGGTTCTTACAGGTGGATAGAGACAACTGGTGATCATGCTCATGGATGAAATGGTTCAGAGTCATATGGGTGAATTTCATGTTGTCTCCTTAGTATAACGAACTAAAGAAGTTAGTGGAATCCAAAATGCACAGTATATATAGGGAAAGTGAAAGGGGAGGAATTATCTAAAAAAGGAAGGAAGTGACCACTGTAAATCTATTATCATGATTTGATATTGTCTTCATTGTTCTTATTAGTTTCATTTTATTCTGATTTGTTTGATTTTATTATACTTGATGGCATGGACAGGTATTTTAAAGATAATAAAATATATAATTGCAGCCATCGAGGTTGTCCAAGTATCTTGTTTTTAAACACTGTATTGCTTTCATTGTTTTGTTTTGATTTATTTTACTCTATTCTGTGTTGCTTGATTATAATATGTCTGAAGGTGCAGGCAACTATTCTGAAGATAACAAACATTATTGTAGCCACTTCTGTTTTATTAGTATCTTGAACTTCCATATTGCTTACATTGTTCTGCTTTGTTTGTTTTGTTTTGTTTTTGGTTTTTTTTTGCTGGTTTTATTTTGTTGTATTTTGTTTGATTTTACTTATCCCTGATGGTATGGTCAGTTATATTGCAGATAACAAGAGGCATCACGGTAGCCATTGTCAATTGCTTTTTACCCTGTTTAGAAGTCATGTACCATATTCATTGTTTTGTTGTGATTGACTCTACTCTGTTTTATTTTGTTTGGTTGTATTCTTTCAAAAAAAAAAAACAGATTAATCCATGTCTTGGTTACCTTATTCTTGTTGTTGAGACAAAATACCTGACACCCAAAGTGAAGTAAGGAGAGGTTTATTTCTTACAGTTTTGGGGGTTTCAGTCCATACTCAGTTGGTTCCAAGGCAGGGTTGCATGACTGAGGGGCAGCCATTCATGGTGGCTGCACATGGCAAGAGCTAACTATGCAAAAGAGAGGAAAACATGCCCCCATTCTGACCTTATGTTGTATGTCAGCTCCTCCCCTGGGCTGATGCAGCACTCACACCACCAATCCCAGCAGTATACAATAAGTTAATCACAAAGGCTAGATTCAGCCACTTCCATGACTACATAAGACTTGGGGGGGGGTCAACTACAAACCATAATATTCTACCCCTGGCCACCCACAAAGACTCATGCACATCCCTTATACAAAAGACATTTAGTCTGTCCAAGAGTTGCCAAAGTCCTAACAGTTTCAGCATTGCTGAAAAGTCCAAGTCCCAAGTCTCCTCCAAGGTCTAAGGCAAACTCCTAGCTGCAAGCCCCTGTACAAATGAAAACAAAGTTAAACATTTTCAACATGCAATGGCACAAGATAGACACTACCATTCCAAAAGTTACAAACAGGAGAATACAAAGCATTGGAACCAAAGTAAGTCCCAAATCCAGGAGGATAAATGTAAAGTCCTGTAGCTGTCTGTCCACCATCTGAAGCAATCTGTGGCAACTTGTGAGCTCCAAAGTGTTTCTGTGGCTCCACCCCAATAGCACTTTTTGGGGTTTCAGTTCCCACAGCTTCTCTCTTAGGCCCACTCTGTTCAGTCTTTGTAGCTTTCCTTAGATGGTCCATGTGCCTGGATTTTTCAAACTTCTGGGGTCTCCACTTTGGTTTCACACTCACAGCTTCACATATTGCCCTCTCGTGGTGCACTGCCCGGCCTCCCAGGCCCTCTGAAATCGGGGTGGAAGCCTTTTTAACCTCAGAATGCATGCATTCTCCATGCACCTAAAACCAGCGCTACATGAATGCTGCCAAAGTCTGCTGCCAGCTGGAGCAGTAGTCAGGCTTCCCTCTTTCTTGGCCATAGAGGTCAAATACCTGGATTGCTGGGCATTCTGAACCTGAATATGAGGAACAGATTCTCTATGTCACCTCCACTCTGGAACTGCATGTGGCCTCTGTCGCCATTCTAGAATGTGGTGCTCTGCAGCTTTATACCCTGGGCAAAGTCTTTTGTTTTTGCAGTTTGGAAGCTGCAAAGGTTAGAGACTTGCTGCTTTTTGCATTGCCTTCAGGCCATCTTTTCTATTTCTGTGTTCCTTCTCAGCAATCGAGGTCTCAGCTCTATCTTTACAGTCCACAGCTTTACTGGAGCTTCCTTTCTGACCAAACTCACAATGTTTTAAATCATCCTGATGGGCTTTTTGCTCTTGATTTCCCACATAAGTCTGGCTAAAAGCTGCCAACAATAGCCATGCCACAGCCTTCACATTTGACTGCCTTGAAATTTCCTTTGCCAGATTAATCAAGCCACCGCCCTTAATCTCAGTCTCAGGCAAAATCTCTGGACAGGAGCAGAATGCAGACAAACTTTCTGCCAAGCCATAGCACAAATCATGTGGAGTCCAACAACCAATGCAGTCCTTCTTTCCAGCAGAAACCTCCCATGCCTAGTCTTTACCGGCAGGCTCTCCATCTGCCTTCTGGTCTCCTGAGCTTTGACCAGAATCTCCTACAGAACAGCCTAGCAAACTCTTTCCACAAGCCATTCCCAAATTCTCTTGAACCACATGGTCAGGTTCAATCACAGCAAGGACCCCACTCCACTGGTACCAAAATATGTCTTGGTTACTTTATTCTCATTGTTGAGACAAAATACCTGACACCCAAAGTGAAGTAAGGAGAGGTTTATTTCCTACAGTTTTGGGGGTTTCAGTCCATACTCAGTTGGTTCCAAGGCAGGGTGGCGTGGCTGAGGGGCAGCCATTCATGGCGGCTACAAGCAGCAAGAGCGAACTGTGCAAAAAAGAGAAAAACACGCCCCCATTCTGACCTTACACTTTATGTCGGCTCCATCCCTGGGTGGGTGCAGCACTCATACTGCCAATCCCAGCACTAGACAGTGAGTCAATCACACACACTAGATTCAGCTGCTTCCATGACTACATGAGGCTTGGGAGGACCACCTAAAAATCATAACAATCCATTTATAGATTTGTTGCTTTATGGGTTATTGGGTGAAAGCTTTAATAGGTGGGGCCTAATTGTAGATAATGGGCATTAACTCGAAGGGGATATTTTGTCCTAATGAGATCTGACCTCTTCCTCTCCTCTTCCTTCCTCTTTCTTCTTGTTCTCTCTCTCTCTCTCTCTCTCTCTCTCTCTCTCTCTCTCTCTCTCTCTCTCTTTTCCCCTCCTGCTTTTCCAGTCCTCCAAAATCAGGGCAAATTTCCTCTATCTCATGCTTCTGCCATGATATTCAGTCTCATCCCTATTGTAGCAGCAATCAGGCCAATCTATCATGGAGTGAAACCTCTAAAATCAGATATTTTGTCACAACAATGGAATTTGTCTAACACAGTGTAGATACAGCAGTATCTCTCCCCCATTGCTGCCTCCTACAATGATCTCAATAATCTGAGTTAAGCTGTGGATACTGATATTGGTGTTCCAGTTGAACCCCTACCATTTTGTCCCCCTCATCTATTCCATGCTATTCATCAGATCATCACTGCTTATATTTTTTGGCTCATAATAATAATGACATTCAACTGTTATTGTCAACTTTTCTATGTACAAGGCATGATTCTAGTCACATAATATGCATTTAATTATTTAGAAAATTCTTCAATGTCTTTTCATTGTCTACAAAATAAAAACCATCCTACTCAACAGAACATCAAAATCTTCATGTGATCTGGGATGCATTCATTTCCCTGGCCTGTTACATATACCCTATATTTCAAACACAGAAATTCTCTGTTTCTCTAACATCTTATTTTCTAGCTTATTTCTTTCTTATTTTCTAAATTTACTCAACTACAAATTTCACCTGAAAAGTGTTTCACCCACATTTCATCACCAAAATTACCATCAAATATGCAAAGCTGTTCACAAGTCTTCTTCCAGTAATCCTGAATGATAATAAATTTTCTCCCTTGTGACCATAACACTTATTTGTCTTTCTGATTATAATGCAGTTGGAAAGTCACAAATATTCTCTATTATAAATAAATTCATTTAATTTAGCACTCATTAACTACTTACCATGTCAAGTACTAATTCATTACCAGTGTACAAACAAGAACAACACATGGTCCCTGACATCAAAGAGTTTTTGTCTACTGCAAGAGAAAACATAAGTGTATGCAATTCCAACATAGTATGAAATGTATGCACACTGAAATGCCAGAGATTCAGAGGTACAAAACTGCAATGCAGTTAAAGCAAATTTGATGATAAAGGGAGATGGCTTTTATGAACTACATATAAGCAAAGATACCAGAGAAAGGGCATTCCAGAAAAGACACACCATCAAAAGCATGAGTATGCAAAATGTGCATGATATTTTGGAAATCTAAACTAATATGATTACTTGGGAGGGTGTTTTGAGTAGGTAGAATTTGTGCCTAAGATTATAAATCATGGATCAGACAAAACTTGCAACCTAGGAATCATTTGACATTGGCAAGTTAATTTATTGCATTGAGTCTAACATTCCTCAGATATAACACAAAGGAAGTTATAATATTTATCCTTAGTAGAGATTTAATAAGATAATGTATGCCAGTGCTTACAACAATACTTTGTACCTGGTGGAGAATTTAACAGATTGATGTGTTCATATGCATGCGTGAATGAGTGTGTGTGTGTGTGTGTGTGTGTGTGTGTGTGTGTGTGGTAAAACTTTTGGAGGACTCTTAAGAGTTCTGTCCAGATCCTCTCAAATGCTAAGCTATTTGTATGAAGTTTTAGCTCAAGGTCAGGAATTGGGAGACTGGCACATGTGTCAGTTGCTTCATTTCATTTAATCTTTCGTTAATCTCAACCAGGGCAGCAGAGATACATCTCCAAGAGGTGAAATGTACAAATGTACAATTTAAAAAAAAAAAAAAAGCACTGTGCTAGGAAGGGTGCTGATGGAGACTAGGAGATTCCACTGCTGAAAATTTTGTCTTTCTGTCTAATGGTCTGGAAAGAAATTGATGCCTCAGGGTAAATTAATTCTCCAACTCTAGCATGATAAAATATTTCCTGAGAGCACTGAGCTGTAGGCACCTGATGCTCTCTCTAAAAAGTTAGTTTTCTTGGTTCAGAGTGGAATGTGAGCTTTCTGTTCCAAAGTGAGCCCTAACTAAACTCCCACCACATCCAGAACTACTCACGGACACTTAAGGTACTTGGTTAGCCACAATGCTTTCACCATTTTCTGAGTCTGGCCTTTCTCTATGTGGCAACAGCACCAGCCTAACTCCATCCCATTGAAAATGAATTTTGCAAAACAGTCTCAGTCCCAGGAACTCCATAGATCAATGGAAGATCCAAACCAATCTTGATCTCCAGGAAGGTCTCTGTGGACCCCAAACAAATACCGGTGCAGTTTAAATGTGTCACCTCAATCATTCTCACTACTGTACACTAGAACAAGTATGCAGAGCAGTTGTCATATGCCAGGCCTCTCTTCTTAAACATGTTGCTAGCTAAAAGTGGCAGATTCAGCCAATCCTTCCAGCCCAGGTTAATGAAATTGCACAAAGCATAGGAATTTCTTTAAAACCTAACAAGCAGGAAAAACTTTCTAAATTTATTTAGTGTATTTTTCACACAAATATACACATACACGCTCTCAATATCTATTGTCAATAAACTTATATGAGAATCTATTTTCTATATTTGACAATACAACATAAATAGAATGGTATTTCTCTGTTATTTAAATAAACCATTACTGAATTTTTAGAGTAAGTAGAAAAGTATATTTTGGCTGAAAACAATTTTCTTTTAGCTAAGCTTGAATCATTTATTTTTTTTATAAAAATACTGTGAAACACTATGAAAAATGTAATAATAAAACATAGAGCGTAGAGAATTTCCATAACTATACTCAAACTATACTGTATGACCACAGCAGTGGATATGTGACATTAGACAGTTGTTCAGATCCCTAGAATGGACATTAAGAGTGAACTTTCATATAAACTATGAACTTTGGGCAATAATGTGTAAATGATGGCCAACAGTTGTAACAAAGGTGCAACTTTGATGGGGCATTTTCATAAAGAGAAGAATTTGTATGTGTAGAAGAAAGGTCTATATGAGAAATTTCTGTAACTTTTGCTCAATTTTGTGGTAAATTTAAAACATTTCTAAAAATAAAGTCTATTGAAAATACTAACAAGTAAGCCATCTATCTCCCCACCAAACCTTCACTAAAGTGAACTTTCTATGAGGTACCAGCTAGTTTGCTTTGAACTGTGAATGTCACTACTTAATATATCAATGTTAGTGTCAGGCTGAAGTGGTGGCACTGAGGTACTCATTCTGTATCTGCCATGCTATAGCAAAAGGAAGAAGGAAGGTCACAAGGAAGCATGGATAATTTAATGGTATCTATTCTAAGGCTGTTTACAGCTTATTCATTTTGTCAAGGACACTATCCTATCCTTGAATTCAGAAACCTGGCAAAACCAGAGCCATTTCCAAGAAAGAATGACAGCTTTTTGGTAGAAGCATGAGGAGCATAGCTTGTAATCTTTTTAAACAAAGGTTTCTTGAATGAACTTAAAGACTTTATGTGTATCCTTTGTTCCAGAGATATTAATAGAAAATGTTGATTGTCTGATTTCTGAACTTTGGGTTGAAGGGGAAATAGAGTCTGCAGATAAAGCCTTATGTAAAACCGAGTTCGCTTATTGCATCACCAGCTGGAGAAATTGTGTAGCTCTAAGTGTAGTATATGTGACTAAGAACCATACCAATGGGGCAAGAATGTCTACATTAACTTTGAAGTTCTTTTGAGGAAACAAGACAGCTCCCATTTCCTTGCCATAGTGCTGAAAACGTTCTTAGACATGAAGACTGTGAAAGGCCTTGACATTGTATAGTGTCAGGTCTGTCATTTCCATACTTATAGTTAGGTGCTGCATCACCAACTGCC
The DNA here is from genome assembly GCA_004365215.1 of Cuniculus paca. NCBI lineage: Eukaryota > Metazoa > Chordata > Mammalia > Rodentia > Cuniculidae > Cuniculus > Cuniculus paca. The sequence continues at coordinate 16,927 of RJWT010005479.1, read as the reverse complement.
TTCACTGTCCTGAATAATTTTTCTACATAGTAATGCTCTAAACAGAATTTGGCAAACTGCAGCCCACAGACTGAATCTGGCCCACCACCTGCTATGGTAAATAAGTTTTATTAAGACCCAGCCATGCCCATGTATGTATTTACTTTCCTACTACACCACCAAAAGTGAATTGCAATGATAAAGAAAAAAATGACCCACAAAATCTAAAATATCTGACTCCAGAAAAATCTTCTAAACACTACTCTAGTACATGACATTAAAGGAAAATAGATAGAAAAAGAAAACATTTTAATCTTTTTTAGCAGTAAGTCAAAAGAGAAAAAGTCCTAATATATTGGGTAATATGCATATATTGTTTTACTAAGAACAAAAACTTCAGGCAAATTAACAGAGCTTATCTAAATAAAGAATGATTCAGGAATCAAGCTGCACCCAATTCAGAAAGTTCCTAGACAGCTACTATAGACTGATTGTAGAAGTACAGTACACCAGTAGCTTGATTTGCTACATCTAGGTCACTTGCCTTAGGATTCATGTTTTGATCAGTTGGCTGCCTGTGACTGGTTGAAGTTTGTTTCCTTACAATCGGCTGAGATTTGACTGTTTAACACTCCTAAATTAAGGTTTCTCTTAGCTTATTAACTGCTAGTTTATAATCTATTAAGCAGGAATCAAAGTACAGAGACAATGTCAGGTCAAGATCTTGTTTGGAACATACACTTTGGAAAAATAATGTCAATAAGGAAAAGAAACAACTGAAGGTGTGAAAATTGGTTGCCTCTCCTGTAAAGTTAGGGAACTGCCATTTTAATTTTAATTAAAAATTACTAATGCTATTATTTTGAAATAAGAATCTATACTATTTTGATAAATAAATAAATAAATAAATAAATAAATAAATGTATAAAACAAGAAACAACCACTGTCTTTCTCTGTAGCCATTATCTCCTTTCTGTTCTTTCTTACCAAAATCCATAGAAGGACTCAATTATTCTGACTGCTGTGTATTGGTCATCACTTTTTAATAAAGGAACTCTTCTTGCCAATATTATCAATGTCCTCCATGCTGCCAAATAAAATGAATATATTTTGTTCACTTATCCTTTTCTCAGAACCCAACACAGTTGATTCTTTCATCTTTCTTGAAATATTCTTTTTCCACTAGGCATGGTGGTGCACAGGTGTAGTTCTAGCACTTGGGAGGCCGAGGAAGGAGAATCCCTGCAAGTTCAAGACCAATCTGGGCAAAGTAGTGAGTTCAAGCCCAACTTGACCTACATAATGAGACTTTGCCTCAAAAAAATAAAAACAACCAAAGAAGAAATACTCTTTGGAGTTCAACTTTCCGCTTGCACACAAGTCATCCTATTCTACTCTTCTATGCAGTTTCTTTATCACCCTAAACTTTTTGGATCACCTTGTCTCATAAATTGGTCTAGTCAACATCAACCCCCTATGAAATTTTATAAATTTCCACCAATTTGGGCCAAATATTGCCCATCACTATTTACTTGACCTCCATGTGGATTTTGTAATTGCTGTTTCAAGGTTACTATGACTAAAATCAGAACTTTTGGCAACTTTGCACATTCCTCACTCTCAACCTATTCTAATCTGCTACATTCATTCACTAAAGCCCCAAATCCAATTGTCACTGTTTTCCTCTAACTGTTCTAATCAATCGTGAAGTTCTATCTATTTTACTTAAAAATACATTTCTAACTTACTCACTTCTGTCCAAATCCATGGCCAATTTCTTTTTTTGTTCATTTGGTTGTTTTGTTTTGTTTTGTTTTGTTTTGTTTTGTTTTGTTTTGTTTTGTTTTTTGAGACAGTCTCACTATGTAGCTCAGGCTGGCCTTGAACTCACTATGTAGACCAGGCTGGCTTCGAACTCACAGTGATCCTCTTGCCTCAGCATCTTGAGTGCTGGGATTACAATCATGTGCCACTATGTCAAGCTGTTTTGTTTTGTTTTGTTTTTGGAATGATCAACTTCTTAGTTCAACAAAACATCATATCTCACCTGCTAGAATATAATAGTTCCTAGGTGCTACCAGCATTCGCTACTGGACCACCACCATTCATTCTCCACATAGTAGCCACACAGAAAGATTTTTAAAAAATAAACTGACCGACTTTGATACATATTAATGATTTCTTATTGCTTATACATTAAACTCCAAAGTTTGTATAACAATCTCCAAGACTTTGTGGGATTTATGGGATTTTGCCTCAACTCAGTTTTTCCTCATTCATTGTGTTATAATGTCTCTGGCCTACTTTCTACTCTATGAACAGCTCAAACCTTTTCCTATCTCTAGAGATTTCAATTTAAACTTCCTATAATGCTTTGCTCTACTACTACTACATATGGTTAGATCTTTTGCATCCTCAACTGCTAGTCAAGATTGCAAAGTAAACAGTCAACAAAATGAAAAGACAGTCTATAGATTGGGGAAAAAGTGTTTTTGAAACATCTGAACAGGGGCTAGTATTCAAAATAAGAAACTCACAAAACTCAATAACAGCATATGTATAGTCATGGACCTGGACAGACAGTTTCTTGAAAGAAGGGCTAAAAATGGATAAAAATGACCAATGGGTACCTGAAAAGTGGCTCAAGGTTAATAATTATTAGGGAAATACAAATAAAAACAATAATCAGATATTTCACAACTGTTAATTGGTTAGAATTAGAATACAGGACTGGTGAGGGTATGGAGAAAAAAGAGAACTTGTACACTGTTAGTGTAAATGGAGTTTGATACAGTCATTATAAAAATCAGTGTGGAAGTTCCTCAAAATAGTAAAAATAGTATTACTATATACCTATCAATTCCATTGAAACCATAGCACATCTAATAGATACATCTGCACTCCCATGTTCATTTCAGGGTCATGCACAATTGCCAAGATATGGAAACAATCTAAATTACATCAAGGACAAATACTGCATGATCTCATTTACATGAGTATTCTAGAAAAAATAAAAGGTAAAATATACAGAAACGGAAAGCAGAATATTGGTTCTAAAGAGTAGAGAGAGGGAAGAAATGGGAAAGCATACACAAAAAGGTACAAAGTTTCAGTTAAGTAAGATAAATAACTGAAGATTTCTTAGCAAGTGATTTTCGGTGCTTTTTCCTCACCTGCCATTCAAACACATTGATCATGGAAGGTGATGGCTATGTTAAATAGTTTTCTAATAATAATCATTTCATTATTCATATTTATATCAAACATGTATACCTAAAATATATACTATATAATATAAATATATACAATGAAATTTACTTTTAGAAGGTTACATTTTTCCTGAGAGCAAAAGAGAAAAAAAAAATAACTGCATAGCAAAGCAACCCAAAACTCAGAGATTTAAAACAATAATTTATTTTTTTCTCACAGTTCTGTGGATCAAAATTTCGTCAGGGGTTCAGAAGAGTCATTTATTCAATTTCATTCAGTCAACTGCACTGAAAGATCCAAGAACTTCACTCCATGTTCATCGTTGGCCATTCCTGAAGCAAGACACATTCCCTCAAAGTCTGAAGGAAGCCTCTCAAACCACACAATGATCACCTAATACAGGTAAAGAACTAGATAAACGTTAATTCAGGTGGATGAACACAGTATCTGTATCTCCAAAAATATGTACGTTCATTTATATATGTGCAAGTAAACATGTTTCTGAAACTACAAATACATAAGATTCCAAGACAGGCAAATTGCCTCTTTTTGCAATATTTTACCTAGCTACAGTTTCCCTGTTTCTGTATCACCTCTGGGAATTTCAGAAGAAAAGTATATAAGATAGAGAAACTAGGCACCTTTGAGACCTCTGAAACAACTGAAATACCTCCAACTTCATCTGCTAAATATTTTCAAGTGTCTAAAAATGTCTAAAAACTCCTGTACATCTGTACATTAGCTCCTGGACTTTCCAACTGGAAATTTGTTTAGGTCCCAAGCCTCCACTTAGTAATGCTCACCACTCATTTGTGGACCAATGTTTTGCTTCTATTTTCTTCAAACTCTACTTTGAATTGAGCATTGCCATCTTTATACTTTGTTTTCTGACAACCAGATTCATTCTTTAGTTTCAATCAACTGCACATACCCTGATATTGAATGAAAGTCTTATTTTCCATTTGAAGCATTTCAACTATTTCATGTTAGACATCTAACATCAACAGTTGTTGAAACAGTACCTTGTATGTGCTTCTAGTTCCTCCTGTCAATCCATTCTACTAATCAGTGAGGCTGCCTCTCATATTGAGAGTGTATTGGTCAGCTTTCCTGTTGCTAGTACAAAATACCTGACACTATAACTTAAATGAGGAAAGGTTTATTTTGGTTCATGGTTTTCAGTTCATGATTCATTTGCTCCGAGGGCTGGGCAGAGGAAAGCTGTTCACCTCAAAACACCTCAAAGCTGCTCACCTTAGAAAGAGAGAGAAAGAGAGAGAGAGAGAGAAGCACACTCTTTCAGTTCCCACATTCCTAGTGATCTTCCTCCAAGTCTCCACCTCTTAGCAGTACATTTCACTACTGAATTCATCAATGAATGAATCAACTGATGAGTATAATGTTCCTATGAACCAATCTTCAAAACACGTGACAGTTTTAGGGGACATTTTATATCTGAACCATCACATAATAGGGAGTATTTACCAATTAGATGCTGTGGCTAATTAACGAATGATCAACTTGGAATACCCAGCTGAACTGAGTCAGTGTGGTTTTGGGTGTGGAAAGACCCATGTGAGGGTTTTAACAAAGCATAAAAAGAAAAATGGAGGGGAAGATGGTTTGCTGTTGCTGGAGAAGCTTGTTGTGCTAGTTTTCTCAATATGAACTCAGCTGTTCTCATCATCCTTGGAGGAGCTCCGGTCCTTGCTGTCACTGAGGATGGCTGCAGTTCTCTTTGGGAGAGCTCTAGTATTAACTTTGAACATTGCTTCCTGGTTCCAGTGCAGATCCCTCAGCCTGCTGGCACAGATCTTCATAGACTTTCTAGCTTCCACCACTGACCTTTGGGTCTTCTCAGTGAAGATCCTTGACAGAATTGCATGACACATTGCTATGGGCTCTAGGTCTTCAGCTGGATTGTGCAGGACGTTCTGTGAGATCCAGGCCCACAGCTGGATTCTTTTGGTCTCTAGGGTATGCATAGATCTCTTGCACTCCTCTGCATTTGACTTCTTGGATGAATATCATAAAATAATAATATAAATTATATATCCTGTATTGTCTATTCCCTTACAAACCATGACTACAACAGATGGTTTGAATTCATTTAATTCCCCATGATTTCTACTCTGATTCATCAAGTTTGTCTATTTATAATGTAAAATCCATGTTGTTCATGGAAAGGTTAGGCAGGTAGGCACAAGAAATCTGAGGTATCAAAAGGTTAGGCAGGTAAGGGCAGGGAATCTGAGGTATCAAATCTGAGGGTCTTAAATAGATACAAAACACACTTTTCATGATAAGAGAAGAGACACACAGGTATGCAAAGCCAAAAATGGTGAAGAAATTATACCCAGATATTCAAATAAGGTATATTGAAATCTACAACAGGCAAATATATTTTCCAAAATCTTGTAAGAATAAATGGTATGATCATCATTAAATGCCTTGGCCTGTCAATAGCATAATAATTTTGATCTATTCCATCTGAAGAAGTATTTAGTAGCATTTTATACTAACACTAATGAAATTCTTCTTAGCCTATGCAAAGAGCATATTAGAAAAAAGAACATGAGTTTTAGAATCAGAAAGACTTGGACAAGTTACTTAATGTTGCTTGGAGAATGAGATGACTTCTAACCTAAGACAATGATTATCATTTTGTAGTCACTCTACAATTAGCAATAGTCATCATTCAATAAATTCTAATATCCTTGAGGTCAGAGACTGTCTCATTTAGTTTATGTCCCTAATGAAGAGAAAAGCACTAGCACATAGTTTAACACATGTTGAAAGAAAGGAATGTTTTAGAGAACTTAGCCAGTGAAGGATAAATCCAAGTTTGATTTCAATTCACATATTTTTCATGCCATTATTGTGTGATGGATGCTGTAATTTCCTTTATATTTTCCCACTCTTGATGTTTAATTTGGGTTGGCTCTACCCCAGTCTTTGTACTGTAGACAAATCTAGTTAGTTTCTGGCACATGGGTGATGATTATGGCAGTAGACAAGTCTAATTAGTTTCTGAATTTTGGTTCATGATTGTAACATTCATAACCCAAGATTATGTTTATTTTAGGACTACATCATGTTATTCTTCAAAGACTATTCATTCTATGTGTTATGTTTTCAGTTACCTCATATGCTTAAATAATAGCAATGATTCATGAAGACCTAACCTCACCTTCAATCTGCCCTGCCACCCTTCCCTGTAATCAGTCCCTGTAATAAGCATTTTAGTCCAATGCTACTCATACATGTGTCACACTCTCTCGTGGAGCTGGATAAAACCTACGTGGCTGAGGCCTATTGAGATTCTCACTCAGGGACCACGAATCAGAGTGTAGTAATTAGCAGTTCTAATACACTGTCAGCTGTGATGCTTATGCTGCCACATAATGGAGCACACTTTGCGTAGCACTATTCCAGATCTATGGTATTACCCAACATGTTCCCTGACATAATTATTTTTCATACTACCACATCTTTGATTTTTTTCCCCTTTCCCTAGAATATCCTTGCTGGCCCTTTCTCCTAGGAAAATTCTACTCAAGTTTGGACACAAGCTCAGTGATGTCTCCTCCCTAATGATGTTTCTGTCCTATTCTTTACTTCTAACATGTCATTCTTTCCTAAGTGGAATTATCATTAATTTCTTTCATCTAAACACATATGAACAGTTTGCAACTTATGCCTCTCATTTTCCCAGTGGATTGGTAGTTTACTGTGATCAGAGATTATATTTTTTTCTCCAGCCTCATGTTCCACTCACTAGGAAAGTTTTGGATACAAAGACATGTTTAATATTTTGTTGCTGATTATATTATGACTAGTAGTTTTTCCATCTGTAGGTTAAACTGTAATTGCATTGAAACATCTTACTAAAGTTTTGTTTAGTTTTCCATTTGAAAATATACACCAGATGGCACAGGAAGGCTGTAATTTAATTCTCTATGGGGATATTGGGGGTATTAGGTTACTACTGTGCACAGTAAGAATCTTGAAGAACATGAGCACAGTCTAACAATTACAATCCTCTTTAATAACCATGTTGTCTTCAGGGACATTCAGCAGGCCAGAGTCATTAGTGACAAAACACCATCAGCACACTCTCCAAATAGGAAAGTTGTTTCTTGTGTGTAATGAAAGAAAATTGGTCCAATAATAGTTTTCACTTAACCTATCTGAGCTTCATTTCATGTTAAGACTAATGAAAACCTGTAAACTGCCTTGATGAAAAGTTTTTAAAAAGAATATCTCCAGATTGGTAAAAGTTTGTGATACTGCTACTTCTGTTTCCTTGTGCTGGTCCATAAAAGTGATCTCAGCATGCAGCAATAAAGAAGAAGGACGGTTCTCTCAAAGAATTTCATTTGCTTGGCTGAAAGTTCTCATTTATGAATTAGCATTTCTAAATAGAAGCAGGGAAGGGTTATAGGGACCTGGGGGACAATCGTGTATATTAGTTTTATATAATCATTTACCCTTTCTTACAAAGGCTGAGCCATCATATACTGTTCATCTGTGCTTTCATAAAAATACTTGCCCGAGACTGACAATTTAACATCCATCAGCAGAGATTCATTGTAACTGGATACTGTCACAAAATTTCCCCCCATATCCAAGTAGTATACTAAGTTCTTCTCTACCCAAGAAATTATTCCAGGGGATTGGGTGAGGATTTTAGTCCTACTGGCTTGCCTAACCTCTGTAGTTATTGTATATTAGACTGACAGCATCTATTTATGTACAAGGGGCATAAATGTTTGGGAAACTATAAGAGAGATAGTAGTTCAGTATAAAAGCAAACTGTTTAGCAAAGTCACAATGACCTTATTTGGTGTTGGAAACTGTGCTGGAAACATCAAACCCCAGGTCTCCAGACAAAGGTTCTGAGGTGGATATCTAAGGGAAGTTTGGCAAGAACATTTTTAGTGATTGAGGCAGATCCAAAGATTGATCTCACCTTTCACGGGCCACAGGTTTTTTTTCATAGAATATGGTCTTCTTTCATTTATGTACTCAATTCTTTCCCTTCCTATTGGTTTCATTTGTTCTTGCACATCTTGACTCTTCATGAACTTCTACTTTCACATAGCATTTGTTAAATATCACTTTGCCTTCAACTCTGTTGCTCATTGCCAAATTCTTACAGTGTTTTTGAATTCAAATTACTGAAAGAATCTAATGTATTCATTGTATGCTTCATATCAAATGCATGGGTCAGTATATGTTTACTTCTGTCCAAGAAGAGGAGGAAAGAAACACATGGTACAAACCAGGGCTATGATTTTAGAGGAGAGACTGACATTAATCAGTCAGATAAAGTACACTAAATATATTA